>JAHAQQ010000041.1:0-182088 GCA_019190355.1 Penicillium palitans | reverse complement strand
CCAAAACCCCCCCCCCCCCCCCCCCCCCCCCCCCAAAAAAAAACAATAGTCCCCTCGAACCCGCAAAAAAACGAGGATTCATGGTTGAATGGCAATATTCGGCGAAAAGAGAAAAGATAATTAAGCCACAAGATGGGGACATGAGGATCTCTTCTCTCTCTCTTTGGTCCGTGCCAATGATGCTAGTCCGAATGGATGCAAGTTCATTTGTTAGATCGACCATTTCCTCGATCGGTGGGGGCAAAAGTAGATAGCTCAGGTACAATCGCGTGGCTAAATGTTATTGTCCTCTTATATTCTTCCTAGGGTTCAGACTGGGTTCTCTCTCCTGTAACTAATCAAACTCAAATTCATGTGAAATGAGTCCTTTTTCTCTTTTTCGTTTATATGTAGGGAGGTTTAGGGCTGCTCTCCGTTTGTCCTTTTTTTTCCATTTCATTTCTTTTCTATACCCTATGATGTGCCCCTAACGCCACGTCAATTAATTCCTTTTTTTATTGTTAATTATTAATATTCGTGTACCTCCAGGGCTCCCCCGAGGTCTATATTGATTTCGCGCGCCAACCGTGTGACTAATATTGTGGGATATCTATGGATGTGAAAGGCGTGTTGGTCTTACAATAACCAAAGACACTTCACGGAGAATCAATTGCATTTCGCTTTGCGAATCCTGCCAAGATGCGTTGGTCTTTGGTATTGACCCTAATAGTGTCCCTGTTCCTACTGGGGACATTGGCAGCGCCAGCTTCAGGCCCAGGACGACGCGATCTGGAAGTCGCCAACCTCGAAGCCAGACAAGAAAAGGAAACGGACCCTACAACGGCAGAGAATACTGCCAGCGAGGCCACGACGGCAACTCAAACAGATGCGTCACAAACAGTAACCGATGCGTCAACAGCTACCGAAGCTACAACCTCTGGCGGTACTACCTCAACTACTGACACGACCGCTACAACCCATGCCACAACTCATGCTGCGACGACTACTTCTGCCGCTTCCGCTGCCTCGACTGTACCCTCGCTCGATGGAACAACTGCATCTTCCCAGCAGCAAACGGCAGACTCCACTAGACCAACCTACTCCGGTGGCCTACCAATCAAGCCGGTAATCACGCCGGCATGGGGTGTTGGGGGTTTTATACTAATTGCCCTTGGGGCTGTCCTGGCTTTCATTGGTGTCCGCCAACAATGGTATTCAATTTTTGATCCTTCGATGACAGTAACATTTTGCTAACAAAGAAAAGGGTCCAAATCTTGCTCTCAACCGGATTCCTTAGCGCATTGGGAGTTACCGTAAGTTCTGTACTCGGAAAATAACAAAGAACAAACCTAACCAATCTCTATACAGGTCCTCATTATCTATGTAATGAGCCCACCGGTAAGCAACGCTGTGCAGGGCGGCTATCTCGTCGCCGTCTTCTTCACCGGCGCTGTGTTCGGTGGTCTATCGCTTGTCTTCCGAGAAATCTGCGAGGGACTGGGCTGCCTACTGGGCGGTTTCTGTCTGAGCATGTGGTTCCTTGCTTTGAAATCTGGTGGCCTCCTAACCGCAAGTGCCCCCAAGGCCGGTATGATCATTGCCTTTGCTGTGGGATTCTACTCCCTATCATTCAGCCACTATACACGGTCATACGGCCTGATCGGATGCACCTCATTCGCCGGTGCAACTGCCTTGGTCCTTGGAATCGATTGCTATAGCAGAGCTGGACTGAAAGAGTTTTGGTTATACATCTGGGGTAAGTCTACTATTTTTCTTTCCAAATTGTGCATAGTTGCTGACGAATCCAGGATTGAACCAAAACGTCTTCCCTCTCCGAACGGACACCTACCCCGTGACACGTGGTATACGTGTTGAGCTCGCGGCGAATATCATTATTGCTGTTCTCGGGGTAATCTCTCAGATCAGACTTTGGAATCTCATCAAGGAGCGCAGAGCCAGGGAAGAAGCTTCCCGCCTAGAACACACTCGAAAGATCGAAGAGGAAGATGCCGAAGTCGGTCGCCGCCTTGAGGAAAAGAATATCCAAGAGCGTGCCGAATGGGAACTCATTTACGGAAACGGAAAGGCTGCCGATAGCAAAACCGCCTCGGTTTCGGAGACTGCTGTCGGTGACTCGCGACGGGGCTCGGATGGGTTCGACTCTGGCAACGACAAGGAGGGTGAGATCGAGCTCAAGGAAATGCCGAGCCCGGATGTTTCGGGTAGTGCCTCTGACGACGAGAAGAACCATCAGGGTGAAAGCAATACTCGTGAACTTGAGGCTGTGCCGGAGGAGGGGTCATCCCAGCAGGGTCAGTCAGCAGATCAGGAAAAGGGTGCTGAGAATGAGGGTCAATCTGATGGAAAGACGCCGAGACCTACTACACCTGTTATCACCCATGTCCTTGGCGAGGGCAATGATGACGCCTCTGAGAACGGTGCTGATATCGGTTCAGAGGTTGGTACGCCGCGCTCGAAAAGGTTCTCTGGCAGAGAAATGTTGAACCGGCTCTCTTGGCGGAACAGCAACGGTGTGACGAATCCTTCCGAGTCTCAGGAGAAACTGGTGACTCATGATGATGCCAGTTCTTCTGTACTGGGAGTTGTCGATGATCTCCATGAGATGAGCGTCGGTTGCCCGAGTGTTATCTCGGATGCTGATGTTGACGATGGTGTTGAAAAAGTGCAGCGAGAAATCAACGCTGAGCTAGCTCCGGAGAAGGACTCCGCAGATGTAGAGATCAAGTCGAATGCCGGTTCACAAGCTGTCCAAGATACTGGACTCCATGTCGATACAACCACAGCCCAAAAAGATGCCGAGAAAGTGATTACCGAAGAGACAGCTGTCAGCAAGACTGTCCAACAGGTATCTCCTCCCGAGAGCACCGTTGCCGACAGTCCTTTGGAGAATTCCGGCATCTCCGAAGCGTCGGAGAAGCCCCAATCACCGGAAACTCCCGCAACAGATGTTGAAGCCGACATTCCAGATGCTTCGAGGAAGACCGAGGAAGTCAAGTCCACATCTACATTGGAGCTATCACCTCTGAACAATACAGAAAGGGAAAAGGTGAAGGATAGTAATGAAGATCGACCTTCTACTGCTGAAACCGTCAAAGCCGAGCCCATTCCTGAGCCGGTTCTGTCTTTGCCCGAGCCCAAGGTTGAGCCACAGATCAAAGTACTCAAGCAACTGGATGCATCAAACGTCAAATGCATCCCCGAGCAAACATCACGAGTGATCCATTCGTACCGCACGAACGAATGGGCCAAGCACCTTGCCGATGCGGACACCCCTGAAATGGAGCCAATCGAGTTCGAACCTGAACCTGAAGTAGAAGACTCAGAGGAAGTTCACGAGACCGCGGCATTTGTTGATGTAGGCGGTCTTCTCCAGACACCTCTCACTGCACAACCACCACCAATTGTGAACAGGCCTGAATTTGATGACATGGACAATCAACAACCAGCCTACATCTCATCGCTACCCTCGCCGGATATTCCCCAGTCCAAGACAAGGACAGGTGCGCAAGGTCTCACCAAAGCGAATCCAAATTTAACCCGGAACAACTCGACAACTTCAGTCAACGTCCTACGCTCAGCTTCTGGCCCACTTCCCACTCAGGAATTGGGAATGACGGCGAGGCGCAACACATCGACTCCCATGTTGACAATCACTACTGCCAACGAGCCCAAAGAAGCAGAGCCATCGTCACGCTGGAATGGACCACCTCCCCTCCTCGCAGTCCGCGAGAATATGGTCCGAAACCGCATGTCCTCAACATCCAACCGCTTCGATCCCTGGGCCGCACGCAATCTATCCCGACAGTCCCTACCTGATATGGCGCCCCTCGTCTCCCCAATTTCACCACCGCTCTCCATCCCCGAAGAAACGGAGATAGAACATGAACAAGTCCAACCCAACGAGGACGACATCCCACTTTCCAAGCGGCGCGCCCTACTACAGCGCCGCACGGTGCAGTACCCATCTGCATTAAGCCTTGCCAATCTCGAGGATGCCCAATCCCCAACGTATACCCCACCAGCTCCCGCCGGCGAGCTGAACCGGTCTGCTTCAAGAATGGCAGCGTGGCGACAATCTGTCCGCGAGGAAATCACTCCAAAGCAAGATCCTTTGGCCCTCCAGTCCAGACCCCTCAGCCCGATCAGCCCCACTGACCGGCGCACTACATGGAACTCTGTGCAGCAGATGCGCGACGCCTCCTCTGCTCAGCTGGGCGATGCCATCGCAGACGGCATGCAGCGTGGCAACATGACGGATCTACATCGCCAGGCAATGCGTCGTATGCAGGCTTCGGCGAATCGAAAGCTGTAGTGCCCATGGTTCATTTATTTTACTCGATACCCTTTGATTTGTTTTATTTTTATTTTTTTATATATATACTAGGTGTTGTTATTACACACCATGGCGATGTCTCTTTCCAACGACTTTATGAAGTATTTATTGCATCCATGTCTATAATTACTATTTGATAATGTATATTTTTGCCCAATTCATGCCTATGCAGCAAGTAAGACGGTCTTACCCAGCACTGCCGAGACATGGCCTGAATTGAAATGCAGTTCGTCATTGATAATAGCAATAGTACCTCGATTAGCGTTTGCTAGAATGTGCATACTATACCCAATAAAAGCCGAGATGAAACAAGGGACGGTGGATTAATCACAGTGAAACCGGGGGGCAAACGACTCGCATATATTTTATGGTGGATTATTGGATGTGTATCCCTTTCGAGTCTCTGTCACTTTGATATAAGATATAGAATCCTTTTTCATGTCCAATTTTCTATTTTTCTTTTTGTTATTTAGCCAGAATCAGCATTATATACGCCAAGCAAGCTTCTTATATACGGATTTACAAGGATTTCTCGAATTTCATCTCGAATTTCACCGACAAATTCAAACCTCCTTTCTTATCCCTCTAATCATTTTCTAATCTTATTTCTCACACTCATTTGTTGTATGTCCACATAGGGCACTTTTTCCTGGCCCGGTCTCCATCTCCACTCCAGTTCTCCCCCTCTCCTTTCTCCCCTCAAAACGGCGTCCTTAAGATCCCCCGGACCTCAATCGAGGGAGGAAGAAGCATACTGTTATCCACGCGGTCAACAATTCCTACCCCGGCCTCAAGCCAATCGCGCACCCGTGGAGTCAACTCCGTCATTCGTTCGCGCCCAGCGGCGACAGTGCGTCCCGATCTCAGGCCCGCCGTCGCTTCTCCGCCCACCAGCAGTCCGACTCGCAAACCCAGTCAACCACGTCCCACGAATAACCCCAATAACCGTCCGCCCCCACCAATCGGACGAGAGTCTCCC
Source organism: Penicillium palitans (assembly GCA_019190355.1). Classification (NCBI taxonomy): domain Eukaryota; kingdom Fungi; phylum Ascomycota; class Eurotiomycetes; order Eurotiales; family Aspergillaceae; genus Penicillium; species Penicillium palitans. The sequence goes on along the minus strand of JAHAQQ010000041.1, from coordinate 176,776 downwards.
CCTAGGCTTCGGCCACTCACGCGACGCCCATCCCCTCCTCAGCGTCCCAGAGCGACGCCGCAGCCGCCTAACCCCGTCCCCGAGCAGCCTACTCGTCGAGCGCAGCCAGGGGGAAACAGAAAGTGGCCGCACTAGCATTGCCCTGCCTAGACGACACCGTCGCAGCGAAGAATTCACAGAAATGGCAGCTGCGTTCGCGGGCAGCGCTGCGCGCGAAACGGAGAACTTGCGTCCTCCTGCAGCTGTTCACCTCACACAGAACGGAGCTCGTCAGAACGACCGTCCCCGCCACGCTCAGTCACAAACTTCCCTCCGCTCTCAGTCTCAGATCGCTTCTGTCCCTTCGCATACTGGTCAGCCGCACGCCGATGTCGCTGAGGAGCTTGCTTGGGGCCCGGCTCACCCTTGTTTCCCACATATTAATCCCCATGTTCCTATCGGGTCGAGGGAGCATATGACAACGCGTGTGATTCGGATCCGGCGCGATTGGATGATTAAAGGTGATTTGGCGCCGACATTTTCGAATCTGTATCCTGAGATTCTCGATCCGTTGTTGTCGGAGCAGGAGTTTCGACACGTGATTTCTACCGTCAATGATGGCATCGTCAAGGCATTTGACCCGTTCAGCTTTCGGAATTGGCTCGATGGCGCATTGGGTTTGTTGACTGGCTGGGTATGGGATGATCTCAATGCTCCCGCGACGAAAAGCCAGCTACAGCATGTCGAGGCTTGGTTGGAGACTTGGAACCGTGAGGTCGGCGCCAAGGATGGTGTTTATATCTGGAGCTTGAGGCGGACGGCATATATGTCGCTTGATATCCAGATTCCCGATCCCAAGGTTGGCATTGTACCCAGTGAGGCACCTTCGGCTCCTAATACCAGGCCAAGTACTGGTATTGGGGCTGGATCTTAATGGGATTTTTGTCGGGCTGGAGTGCGCCGTTTCCCCCCTTTTGCTTTTTGATTGTACATCTTTGTGATTTGTTCCCTCCCTTGGGACCTCTGCATGATATCCATCCCGCGGCTGTTTTTTTCGACACCGGATCTTTCCTTATATACCTTCGTCTTTCGAGTTCGAGGCTTCCTTTTAATCTTTTTGTGATCTGATACCTTTCTTTCATATTTCTTCTGTTAGCTTCGTCTACATATCCCTGTTGATTCCCCTAGGGGCTACTTTACCCTGATTTCTTATTGTCATCTTGACCATGCCTATTTGTCCATATCTGACCGTCATTCTGCATTCTAACCTTTAGACTTGTTGACATTCTCAAAAGAATAATATCGCGGATTTGCTTTCTCTCCGCTTTAATGCTTATTTACCTTGATGTTTAATAGAAGTAGAACACCCCCTGGTCCATATGGTACTTATATATTTAGCCAGTATTTGCTTTTCCTGCATGGCAAGCCTTCTACAGTTTCTGGTATCCATTCCCGACAAGCCATACGGAGTACATTGGGGGAGAATATCAACACAACAAGTAAGCATGTATATCAAGCTCAATTCCGGGTATAGTCCACCATGGGTCTATTAACTTCATTCCAAAGCCTATACTTTTGTCACTAATCTAAGATAGTCCCTTCAATGTTTCCTGACCCTTCTCATCCAAATCCGGATACTGTCTTAGATTACACAAATCCTTCCAAAATGCCTTGGCATCTTCATGTCCCTCGTCATGTGCGCTTAAGCGCTCTTGCAGCAAATTCTTCCATTCAACGTCCATGTCTGCAAATCCGAAAGAAGCCGAGACATATTCAGATAGGAAAATAGGCAGCATACATGCACCATAGAAAAGTTTAAGGTGGCTAGAATAATGGCATCGTTTTTGTTGGTCGGATGTCCAGCCACATGCGTGCAGCCTTTGTCGGACATGGTTGGAAATTCAAACGAGGTAGGTTTGATGCAGCAGATGGAGTTTGGTGGATGAAAGAGGGAGAAGTAGGCTGCCTTTTGCTTATAATGACAAGCATAGGATGGATGGCTTCAAGGCTATGAATACTAGAAAGCAACGTAGAGGTCACATGCCTTAACTAGCTGAAGATACCACTCTTATCCGTTCTTTCTTTCCTTTTGTTTTTAGATTTTTAGGACATTAGCAGATTTCAGACGGCAGGAGAATACATGCACCTAAAATATATGTACAACATAGTCGGTTCATCCACTGAAGTTGACCTCCTTTTATACCTCAGGCGGTGTCGATCCACCCCCACCCCTGTTTCCGCAGCTCTCCAACTTCCATTCCCAGGAGCAACTCGACTCATCACAACAATATGCTCTCGGGGATCCTCATATTTAACCAGAAGGGCGAAAACCTCATTTTTCGCGCCTTCCGCAGCGACTGTCGTCCGCGACTAGCCGACATCTTCCGCATTCAAGTCATCTCCAATCCCCAGGTGCGCTCGCCGATCCTGACCTTGGGCTCGACGACCTTCAGCCATGTCAAGCACGAAAACATCTATTTGGTAGCTGTGACCAAGAGCAATGCCAATGCCGCGCTGGTCTTCGAGTTCCTCTACCGGCTGGTCATGCTGGGTAAGAGCTATTTCGGGAAGCTCGACGAGGAGGCCGTGAAGAACAATTTCGTCCTGATTTACGAACTGCTCGATGGTAAGAGATGGAAAAGGCCCAATACCCTAGAAGGAGACCCTAACAATTGATGATACAGAAATCCTCGACTTTGGATACCCCCAGAACACCGATCCAGATACCCTGAAAATGTACATCACAACCGAAGGCGTCAAATCCGCCATCACCAACAACCCCACAGACTCCTCCCGAATCACCCAACAAGCAACAGGCGCTATCTCCTGGCGCCGCTCCGACATAAAATACCGCAAAAACGAAGCCTTCGTCGACGTAATCGAAGACGTCAACCTCCTGATGTCCGCAACAGGCACCGTTCTCCGCGCCGACGTCAACGGCCAGATCGTCATGCGTGCCTACCTCACCGGCACCCCAGAATGCAAATTCGGCTTGAACGACCGTCTCCTTCTAGACACCGGCGAGACCTCCAGCAACATGAATAACCCCGGCGGCGGTAACGGACTTAGCACATCAAAGACCACGCGCGCTGCGGCAGGCTCCGTCACGCTGGAAGACTGCCAGTTCCACCAGTGCGTGAAGCTGGGCCGTTTCGACGCAGACCGCATTATCTCCTTCGTGCCGCCGGACGGTGAGTTCGAGCTGATGCGCTACCGCGCCACAGAGAACGTCAACTTGCCTTTCAAGGTGCACCCGATTGTGCGCGAGATCGGTACCACAAAGGTCGAATACAGTGTTGCTATCAAAGCCAATTACAGCTCCAAGCTCTTCGCTACAAATGTGGTTATTCGTATCCCCACGCCGCTTAATACTGCCAAGACTACGGAGCGCACGAGCCAGGGCCGCGCCAAGTATGAGCCAGAGCAGAACAATATTGTCTGGAAGATTGCGCGTTTCTCCGGACAGTCGGAGTACGTGCTTAATGCTGAGGCAACGCTTACGACTATGACGCATCAGAAGGCTTGGAGTCGTCCGCCGTTGAGTCTTTCGTTTAGTTTGCTCATGTTTACCTCTTCTGGTTTGCTGGTGCGCTATCTTAAGGTCTTTGAGAAGAATAACTATAGCTCCGTCAAGTGGGTGCGCTACATGACTCGCGCAGGTAGCTATGAGATTCGGTATGTGTTTTATCTTTCTGCTGGTGTTATGGTTTTTGTCGCTAACTCAAATCTCTTCATTTAGATTCTGATCTCGAAATTTCGAGGTGATTTTGGTTCGTGTGGGAGAGAACTCCAACGAGCAGTGTTGATATCAATGGACCTGAGTCCAGTTTCGTGTTAATTTTACTTTGCGCAGCACAATTGGTGTCTGGCGTTGGATGGAGCCATATACATACTGGATTTTTCACAAATATCCAATTCCTCATTTCCCGTACCTTGAATATATGCTTGGAGGTGAGTTTGAGGTTGAGCACTAGGGAAGCACTAGGGATATTCAGAACCATGGCAAAAATTTGGAGTTGCATGATAGCAAGTTTTCACTCTGCTCCAGGCATATAGGGTCAGATAAAAGCTCGGTCCTACCAACTGAGCCGAGAGAGCCGGTTGGTCAAAAACAATATAAATACGATGAGATGGTTGTAACTAGCATGCATTGAGCGATAGTCAAAATATACGCCTACTTTCTTATAGTTGGGAATAATAGATAATGAAAAATATAAGTCAAGTTGGTAGTAGTAGATAGTAGTACAATTCCCAAACAAACAACAGGTGTGGAAGAGTAAGTCACACAGAAAGAACAGTATATGAGCAGGAAAAAAAAGAAACAGAAGCATATTCACATAGCCCGAGTAGAACGGAACTCACAACAACGGACAAAACAAAAGAAAACAAGCAATTTGTGCTGGTCAATAGACAACAAACCGAAAAGAAAATAAACAACAGATACAAGAAGGTATGATAATACAGGGGTGTTTTGACAAAGAAATCAGGCCAGGTAAGGCCAATGGGAATAGGATCAGTCACAGGGTGGTACAGAGATCATATAATACATTAATAAAAGACAGTAATAATTGCCAGAAGCAATATTCAATGACGACGCGGGCGCAGGCCGACACGACCCTCACCAACGAGGGACTGCCACCTAGGCCCGACGTGGCTGCGGCCCATTTGGCGCGCGCACTCATCCCATTCTTGTTGGGAGAGGCTAAATTTCTCAAGAACCAGCTCGAGAAGGCGTTGGTCTTCTTGCGGGGTCCAGTCTTGTGGAGCCGAAGGAGTGTGTTCCTCTGTCACCTCGATGGAGGGCAGAGGCGCGTCTGGGTTGACGGGTGAGCCAGCCGGGATGTCATAATCCATCTGGCGACGAGGAGGAGAGGGAGGAGATTGGGTGACAGGAGGAGAGTGTAGAGAGTAAAAGTCTGTGGAAGAAAGACCGAGAGGCATATTGTAGGGAACGTGACGGCGGCGTTTGGGAGTCGCGAAGCGGTTGCGCGGGCGACTCATCTCCGCGTCGCTGTCATCGCCATCGAAAATGTCGCGGCGGCGCTTGTTTGCGCCGCGCGCGGGTGCGGATGGAGGAGGGGGTGGTGAGAGAGCGGCGGTTCTGGGTGGTGGTGTTTGTCTAGGAGAGACTGGGCGCGCGGTCTTTTGCGATCGCGGCGAGCGACGGGGTGTGTTGAAGGGGAGGGGGCTCTGGAGGCGTTGGGTTTTCACTGATCGGGATGAAGGCGTGGGTGATCTGTTGAGTAGAGACTGTAGTGCGCGGCAGGTGCCGAGGAGGCCGTTGCCCGATGGAAATCCTGTGTCGGATGGGGGAGGAGTTGAGAATAGGCGACTGGGAGTGAAGCGAGACGACCGGCGCACTTCGCATGGGAGGGCGGATGGGAGAAGCATGATTGTAGATATAAATTGAATTGCGCGATTTGAGCGATTTGAAGTTGGTTTTGAAGATGAATGATATCAAAAAGAGAGAGAGAGAGTCAACGAGTTGTTGCGCGGTCGCGCGATTTGTGGGTAGGCTGCGATTGCGCCGGAGGCGGTTGTGATGCGCGACGAGGGAGTTGAGGATGCGAAAATGAATGGATGATCTTCTCGTTAAAATGCGCTTCGATTTGCACCTTTTCCGGGGGATGCGACAGCAAGTTGGTGATATGAATGTTTTGGGTGAGTTGTAGGGGAGAAGAAGTTGGAGGGGAAAGGCCGATAAAAAGAAAATTGGGGCCGCAAACGGTCAAGCGAATGATCTCCCCGTGTAACGTCAGGTTTATTTTAGGTCAAAGAATGTGATCTATTCTTGATTTCTGGATTTCTTGATTTCAGATTCGAAGTTCCAAAAGAACAATGAAACAATTGAAACACTTGAAACACTTGGAAAAAGAATGGAGTGTATGAGAAAGGTCTCAAAAAGGCTCAACGAAAGTGATGATAGGAGTGATGATAGGAATACTAGATAGAACCAGGAATGAAGGCCTTGATACCTTTCTATTATACTTGTAGCTACTCAAGGACTTGGAAGCGTAGAACCTCCAGTGAAACAGTATACTAAGGAGTCTAGGACAAGAGGGATTACATGCAAGGCGCATACAAAGAGAGGGCAACAGGCACGAGGCACCCCTGAGACACTTTTTTGTTCCAATTACATTTCCTATTTGGGTAACAGATCGACCCTCGAGTTTCTTTGAATTTTCTTGAAGATCATGATTGTATTGTATTGCAATGGAATTCAAGCCTGTACTAGTAATGTCAATGGCGTTGGGCTGCATACCAAGTATCTGAGCACGGCCCCAGACGTTAGACGCGCTAGGTGATCTATTTTTTTGATCTCCTGATCTCCATCTTTGCCACTGGGGGATGTCGCGTTTTAACAATGATCTGAAAGAGGGTGAAGTTCCCTTTCTACTGTTCTCCTACCAAAGGCTTCTACCCTTCACCAGCCTAGGAGACTTATTCCCTGCCACGCCAGCCCTCTAGGACTCTAGGACTCTAGGACTATAGGACCTTTCAACACTAAGCTATGATCCTACTCTTAGACCTTGTAAATATCCTGGTGGAATGGTTGAATTGTGGCATAATTTCCAACGCGTTGACGCGTCGCGCGTGTCGCGTAACGCGACGTGACGCGCCAAGACTTTTGAGCCCTAACGTGCTGTATGAAGTATACTCTCTACTATGTACCAATGGATTACAGCATGTATGGTGTGAATCAACGGACCACTATGGAGTACTCGTGGGTCAATGCTTAGAATGCCATGTGCCCTGTAGGATCAACCAGGGTCATCCCACTCGGGGCATTTTCTATACTGTACTGTAAGAAATCTGACTGCCCTTGCTTCTCCTTACAGGGGGGAGTACTCACCCCAACTCGTGCAAAGATACAGCCTGCATTATCTTGCAGAGTCTGCAGAGCTCTGCATCTACCGCATTGTGGGGTGCAGACTGGCTGCACACTGCGGGCCGACAAGGCTGCTACAGATCCATAACACATAGATTCATTCATTGCTACACTAATTACTATGTACAAATAAAATAGTTGGTAAATAATATTTCGTTCGTGCCAATCGCAAAGGGAGATCTGCTCCTTGAAACCCAGCTTAACCAGAAAGGCTGATAGCGCCACTAGACCCATGACGGACTGAGTCCTGTCTACAATACCGAGTGGAGAACCTTCAAAGTACCCCGTAGCCACCCTCCATTCCAAGACCCATGCTCCCAGCCACTGATCAAAATCCAATCTAATGCAAGGGGTAGCCCGAGATAAAATTATCCCCGGGCGTCATATGCTCACACAAGATTAGGCTTCAGGAAGTTAGGGCACAGGGAAAACATCAAAAACATCAATAGTACAGGGCAATAAACACCAAATCTAGATAGAGCAAAGGTTTTAATTTCCAAGGTTTTCCTCTCATATCCATGGATGAATGCTATCTAAGCTTCTCCTGCAAGATCCTGTGGCGTTCATGCAAGACATAAACCCCTTCCCACGGGCCTTGATGTCGATCATCTCCACATTCCTTTAGTCTGCGAGCCCTAATGTGGCTGGGATACTACTTGCCCCTCTAGGTCCCGCCTTGGAGCTCAGAGAGCAACATCCTAAGGTTTCGCAGGTTCACCTTGATGGCCTCATCATCTCAGACATCGCTCAATATGGCAGTTCTCTTGCAACATCACTCTCGCCCTGTCTTGCTTTCTGGAGCCAAAATTTGTGATTCCGCTGGCAATCACCCCTCTAAGCCCCAGTTCCTTTACTCCATACACTATTGCTTTCGTGACTTTTTCTTGGGAATACTATTACAGCGGACAGGAAGTTGTTATTGGGTCTAGGGGCTGTGTGCTATTCTGTCGCCCCAGACAGGTACCGGGCCCATTCTAAAAGAGGGCCTATCGAATCCGACTTGATGTTACAGTCTCCCTAGTAGTTTAATGGCTATCAAAGAAGAGCCTGGTTTACAGCACTCGAGGTCGTCTTGTAAACCGAGGCCATCTACTCCGAGTCATGTGTACAATCAACCTCTCCATTACTCGACCACCTATTGGCGTGAAAGTGAGACCATCTCTCCAGCATCGCTACCGATCAACACCCCCCATTTCTATATTGGGTTCCCCCTCTTCTCCGTCCCCCTGCCCTACTCTCACAGTCACACGATAAGGATCCGCTATTCTGTTCGGTGACTACTAACCCCACCCCAGACATAGGGATAAGAATAAAGAGGCTACCCAAGTAGAAGTGGGCACACTAACTGGTCCCTAGATGCATAGTGCCCAATAGACGGTGGAAGCCCTCCTATCCTATCCTTATCCGTGTGGTCAAAGTAACAGCTATTATTGCCTTCCCTTACCCCCTCCTGTCCCTCTATGGGCCGTGGGCTATATCCTCGAAGGTTCAAGAACTATTGCCTGTGTAACTTGCTTCCCAGGGATGGCTATTGAGTGACGATGAAGTATCTTCTCGCTTTGCCGAGGATTATCCTCGAAGATACTAGCCATCTTAGCTCTCAAACTTTTAACCCTGTTTTATGCTTGCTTCAAAGTAGAGAGTTCCCAGGCTTATTGCTTTCTAGGTAAAACAATGGAGAGGAAGAGAAATATATGCTAAAAATAGATGATATTTTCTTCGCTCATGGTAAACCCACAGCCAATATCTACTTAGGAATGGGATATTCATGGCGATAGTCACGCCGCCAAACTTCAATGCTCAAAGGGTATCCAACACAACCTCATTGACCTTGCATTCTCTTGAAGCGTTCCTCCGCAGCCCTCGCTCTGCGCTCTCTCTCCAACCGCATCCTCATCTCAGGCGTCATACCTCTAGTCTCCTCATCTCTCCTTTCGGCTGCAGACTTCTCGACAGCGCCCACAGTACGACCACCAGATTTGGTCGTTCTCGGCCGCGCCGCCTTCTCGGCCTCTTCGCGTTTCAGGCGATCCAAGCTAGCCTTACGCCGGGTGGATTCTTCCTCCTCGGCAGCTTTGCGTTCTTTCTCAGCCCGACTTTCAGCGTCAGCTTTGGAGACTGCTGATGGCACCTTGGCTGCTTCCCAGTCCCATTTTGACTCGCCGAGGTCGTGACGAGCAATGCGGAAGGCGTCGCGCGTGGCTCGGTCGCCGGTGAGTTCGAATGGAGTTCTGCCTTCGTTATTTGCTGCCGTTGGATCGGATCCAGCTTTTGTGAGGAGGGCCGTGACTACGGCTGGTGCATCGAGATTTGCGGCGAGATGGAGGGGTGTTGGGCAGCGGAAATTTTGTGGCGAGTCGGCAGGCGTAAAGGTGAAAGAGGAAGGTATGGAGTTGTTTGTGATATAGGACATAAGGGCGGGAACCTTTGAGCGGCGAATGAGTGCCTGCAGTTGGGATGTGTGCAACAAAGCAGCTTCCTCTTCTTTTGAGAGTTTCGGCTTCTGTGGTTGCGGTTTTGGGACAGGCGTAGATGGTTTTGATTCCTCCTCTCGTCGCTTGGCTTCAGCCGCAGCCAGTGCGGCCTGGTCCACCTCGCTAACCTTCAATCGGGTCAACTCCTTGAATGACCGCATGAGCTCCCCTTGAGTCGCACGGCGAGTATTGAAGGGGAACCCTCGTATACGGGGATCGTTCTGCCTGAGGACCTGTCCGTCATATTGGCCGAAAAGAGTCTTTCGATTTGTCTTTCCCGTAGCTCGGACGAACAACAGCTCGGCTGTGTCAATCATCTCTCGCCAGTCTGACAACACCTCTCTGATATCCTTCTCAAGTGCAGCCTCGTTGTACCGGCGCAGACTTGAACCTGCCGAATGGGCAGCGCCGCGCGACGCATCACTTGCAGATTGCGAGCCACCCTGCTTTCGCCGCGTAGTGTATCGGTGGAACGTTTTGTGTGCAATGACCCGAGCCTGTCGGTCTTCAACTCCTCCTTGCTTCCGGTGGATCTCCGGTGCTAGCGAAACCAACATAGCCGCAAAGTGGCCACCGCCGATCATGCACATGAAAATGTGCGGGCCTGAAGCAGCGGGATCTGGCACGTTGCTTGCCTTGTTGGTGCGCGCTTTGACTGGCGCAAGCTGCTTTCGTCGCAGAGTATCAACCAGGTGGGCGGGCTCGTCCTGCTCGGCATTTGAGAAAATGGCCCTGTAGACGCCTAGGGACTTGTTCGATGGCAATCCCGAGCTAGACAGCCAGAATATCGGATGCTTCGGAGCGAGTGGTGCCCCGGTCATATCCGGGTCTTCAGTCGGGTGGGATAGCTTGGCCTGCTTTTTTAGCAGGGCGGACAACGTTGTACCCGTGGCCCCCTCTGCATCCTCCTCCTCTGTCTCCGAGGACTCAGAACCAGATATAGACTCATCTAGCTCTCCAATCGCCTTCGCGAATTCGATTTCCTCCAGAGGCGCATTCCCCCGCAGCTGGGCTTTGATATTATACCGGTGATGGTCCGAGCGGACATGGCTGCGCTGCTCCTGTACACTGTTGTAAGAGACCTTGCAGAGGGAGCATAGGTTGGAGGTTGCGATCGCAGAGTCCTGCGCCGCTAGTTCTAGGTCTATCGAAGAGGGTTCGGGTTCTTGTTCAGCGACAGGTTGGCTTGTGGTCTTGGCCGTTAAGCTTGCAAGAAGTTCTGGCGGCAGATCGTACACTGGAAAGATCAGCGGAATGGATCAACGACGATATGGGGCTTCGGAAGCGTACCATAGAGAGGCCTTTTCAGGAGCTCCTCCATTTGAGTCGTGTCGACCATGATGGGCTGGGCGAAGAATGTGTATTGAGACCGTGATGCCCCTCCAATGACGCTGATAAGTGGGCTCTTACCGCCTAAGAGCAATGCGGGCACTATGTGGACTATACGCGCTGAGCTGTCGCTTTTATGTCTAGATGCTGAATCTGCAATGATTTTGAGTCATGATTTTGAAGTTTGCTCAGCCTCATTTAGGATCTCGAGAACGTTCTTTTTCCATGAGTAATTCTAAGGCTTGTGCCCAGGTGGGCCGTGCTCGCAAATATCAACGAGTCGGCCTCCCGATTAGGAAATTACACCCATAGATACTCTTTTCTGTGCTCTGCGGCTTCATAGAGCATCATTTGTGACAATCCTTCTTTTCTCTAGCCCTACATATGTATACATAGCTATCTACTTTGTATACGCTTTACGCTTTTTTTGTCTTTTTTCTGGCGCCTGATGTGATCACATGATTTTGATGATAAGATTAGATATTATGACGTCACTCTCATCTACTTCTCTGCTTATTCCGATTTCTCTCTTCACTTGATGTCAGCACAAAGAGTCTATCTCAATGACCATCTAGAGGTTCATATTACAGATATCAACTAGCTTTCTTTTTGAAAAGAGGTAATTGATCTAGTCCGTAGTACTTATGCTAAAATTTTCTGTGCCCACATACCAATTGGAACGGTCCGCCCCATGTTTCTCTTTTTAGCGCAATTAAAAGCTATTAAAGGGTCTAAAATTCCTAGATCAATCGCCTCTTTAGAAAGCCACTTAATTCGTATGCTGTACAACTATATACCGATGTTGTATTCGTCTTTCGATGGTCTGTTAATACAGTTTGGATCGACTATATCCTCTCCAATTTGAAATTTCCCGGTTCCCATGTTGAATATGAGACTGAATCTGACTAAGAACACTGGGAAATAAAAGGTTGCAAGATTTTGCGAGGTAGAAGATACGTAAGTTTGGGTAGGCCGCGAAAACTAGTCATACTCCTCGAATCCGAAGAGATATTCATACTAGAGTTACCAGGGCCGGGGTATCAAAAACAATAAGTCTCAGGATATAGTCCAAAGCGGAGAGCTCAGGATGCATGATGGAATGCGAATATTGGAGTGTTGACGAAGTTACAGTCTAGGCACTAGAAAACCATGAAGAATATCAAGAATAGGAGTAGCTCCTAAATGAGTTGGCGTACGTCTCATTGGCCAATGTCTTGTCGTCCAGAAGCTGTAATGTGAGGAAGCCAGAAATCTTGGTAAGTAATCAACTGATCCTCCACCCACAGACGCCAACGACCAATTTGGAGGCCCATAGATTTTGAGTCGTAAGGTGTAGTGAGCCATGTGTAAGAAGGATCAATTTCCAAAATGGCTCTTCCTGCAATGCCTGGTTCCTGACTCGATGCCTGTTGACTCGTACGTGTATAACCCAGAGTGATCCCATTTCCACCGGAGCCGGGAACAATGCTTGCTATCTTTTTCGCGAGTTCTTGGGCACGTGTTTGATATCTGAGTGTGGTGGAAATGCCAAAGTTCCGTCGATCCCAATCTGTGGCGAAGGGTGTCAGGACGAAGACTTTGGGTGCGTATATTGCATTCAAGACACCGGGATTCTGATCAGTTCCAACCAGGCTGGTTACACTTTGTGCATATACGGTTCCGTCTCGGAGGGAATTGAACGCAGTTATCATGAACAAGTTGTCATCGGTTGGATTGAAAGTCTGGTCAACGAACACCGGGCTCTCCCAAATATGTGCAATGTACACACCCTTTTCGGATGCTATGATCACTGCTGTGCATCCATAAATGCCTTTCACTCCTACGGCTGAGGGACCAAATGATGGATAGTCAAACCATTGTGCTGACACTGATCCAAGCTGGTCAATCCAAATTGGCGCCAACCTCTTGACGTAGCTGCTGTAAGGAGGAGAAGCGTCCTGAAAATTATATGCGATCAACGAACTGATCATCATTCTCTCATCTTGACCGCTAGAAACAATTGCCTCGAATGCAGACTGTGATGAACTTGCGGCCCCACTACTTGTAGCAGTCCCATGACTCTCAGCTAGCAAAGTAGTGGTAATATCCGTTAGGATCAAGGGACAATTCTCGATCGTGGTCGCCATTCCAATGCTTGCACTGCTCAGAGGATCTAGGCTCATAGAGCTTAATCTTTCCCGGGTATCGGAAGGACATGGTATTTGAGTATCACTTGTTGAGGTGAGGCTAGGAACTGCGGTTGTTGACCAGGTGTCGGAGCATCCAATAGTGGTAGCAGTACTTGAGGGTGAGCATGTTGTTGTGGAAATAGTGGAATTGTCAGTTATAAGATCCTCCAGGGTGCCATTAATGGCTTCGGCATCATCAGTATCGATGTTATCTGAAACGAGCTCCAACCTCTCGTCGAGACAGGACCATGTGGCTGTGATGTCTCCGACGGATCCCATTAAACCTCTCTTTTCCTTTGCACCACATTCCGAGGAGACGTTAAAAACCCACCTAGACCAGATATGAGATCTTCAGTCTCACTCTAAGCACTTTGACTTGATGAAGGGTTGATGATCCGAGTGGAGTTGGGGACTGTAATGTGGGAGAATGCAGCAGACACATTCAAGGCTGATTTGGGGTTTGTGATATTGCTTGTAACTGGTGAAAGATTCATTGGGAAATAGTATGATACTCCTGTTACGATAAGTGCTGTCAGAGGTTTGCAAGACTCGGTGATTATAGAATATGCTAATGTTTCTCACCTCTGGTAGCGGCAACTAGGATTCCTCCACTGCAGAAATATGGTAAATCCTAAAATGGAGAAACTTGTGGACTTGCTACCCAAGCTAGGTAGTAGTGTAGATACTTGCTGATGAGGTCTCACTCGGTAATGAAGCAAGTGTGTTGCTCTTACTGTTCAAACAATGTAACTTTTGAATTTGATACTTTTTGTTCTAATGGAAGAAGTGGCGGGAGAAGGCTTTGTGAGGGCAAAGGGCAAAGTGCGGTCCTAGTGTCACTGATACTCAAAGGGTAGTTATATGATAGGGACTAGGCTATCATGTTGAAAGAGCTGCCTGCAGAGTTGCTGTTGGAGACAATGACAAAAAGGCTTGTTTGCCTGTGCTTAGATACAATAGTATTGTGAGCATTGTTATAAATGCAACTTCTTATCAATAAATGGCTAGTGGGCTTTTCACTTTGATTTATAGACAGTTCAGTCTGTTTTTGGCGATAAAGGGTATGCCATTAAAGTCAGAATTGAAGATTTTATATTGACAGCTCCATCTTACCAAGTAAAGAACTGGTCCCAACGATGAGCTTAAATAGGGAGTAGAATAAAGAGACAAGAACACACCTGATCATCAGCACGACCAACTGCGGATTCTGTGTCGATGGATCAATTGAGTTTTGAGTTAGACCAAAGAATTAAATGCGGCAATGACTAGAGTAGAGAATATGTGTTCTATACGCATCTACAAGCACCAGGTTTTCCCTGTGATAAGTTGTCTGCCTCGCGATATTTCCTACAACATAGGCGACAGAGGGGCTCTACGGACCCCACGGATTCCGCGGGGTCCGCGGGTACCGACAGACAGGAAGGCTTTCTAGTCGGCCACAAATCCATTGTCCACAACTTTCTCGAGTTTTATTTACACATATTTTTGCTTCTATTATTCAATTTTCTGTGAAACATGTCTGGGAACTCCGAGCACTCCGAGGATACTTCCCTACATCCGGGACGGGCAGTAGGAGCTCCACACATTTAGCAAGTTGATATGGAAACTAACTTCTAAGTGTGATCGATGTCACAAACGAAAAGTTAGAAATCGGTCTACTATATTTATTATATGTCGTAGTTTCTAACTTATAGTATCAGATACGTTGTGATAAGACGTTCCCTTGTTCAAATTGCCGATGCGTGGGATCAGACTGCAAGGCGTCCAACCGTGCTGCTAGACAGAAGAGGTCGCGAGTTTTGATATCATCTCAATAGTAAGTTCAAATATATCGAATTACGTAGTGTCGTATGCTAATTCTAGTCTCTAGTGAGGAGAAGATTGATCTTATCGACAAAAAGCTCAGTCGACTGAATCGTCTTGTCGAATCGCTTATCACAGACAATTCAGTGGGATCGATGGGCATCTCTCCCAATCACCAAGTTAATTTGAATTCTGTATTAGCATCGCAAAATATGCCATCACGAAGCATGCCTGTGAGCTCACCTACCTCGGAGGTACTCACTATAAATGCTCAATCGTCCAACAATCGAGTCGGCGCGCCGCCAAATGAAATCACAAACCAAATAACGATAGGTGAAGGGCAGTCTTCACTAAAAGCTCATTCAGCTTTTGCTATTGATTTTGCGCACTACGTCGTCGGCTCGAGTCAACCGCTTGGACAAAATAACCATGAAATTGGCAAACTACTAGACACGCTACACCACATAAAAAATGCATCCGACGACCACCGTTTTTCGTCAAAGCCTTTATTCCCCTTGGTACATGCGACAGCCTCCCCAAATCATGAGCAATATGATATGCCCCCATTGAGAGCCGCTGTCCGACTCTTGCGAGAAGCCGAAGGTACTCTTCACCACTATTTATGTATCCCCGTATACTGATTGCTTGTGTGCAGACAAAAAGAGTTTTATATTCCGCGTGTTATGCTATTTTCTGAGCTCACCAAGTTTATCAGATCTATGTTTGAAGGTTTACTTTTCTTCTGATTACTCCGATGCAGAGTTTATCATTGTGAACGCAACTTTGAATTGTGAGCACATCGATTTCTCCACTATATGAGAGTCGAACTAATATAATATATAGGTCTGGCCTCTGACAGAGTTATCGAGCAGTGTGACACTGAGGCCTATGATGAGCACAATAAACTGGTCTTTATGTGTCAAACGAACCTGGAGACGGCGCTTTCAAAGCTTACTCTCTATGTGAAACCTAGCTACGAAATGGTTCTAGCTCTTATTCTAGGTGTACGTCGTTATATTTCGTCCCGGGTTTTCCTTTATGCTAACATAAAGCTCTAGATTGTCTATGCTATCAGTGTATCCAATGCATCCCTAGCCTGGGTCTTAGTGGGGACAGCGTACCAATGCTCACATTCCCTTGGATTCCACACTCACTCGGATAGTTCAGATGATTCTTCATATGAGTCAGATCGCAAGCGATTGATTTTTTGGGCGGTTTATTTCTTTGAGAAGAATTTGTCAGTCCGACTCGGGCGTTCTTCTATTATCACGAACTGCGATATTACAGTTCTTTCGCTCGAAGGTCTGGGAATGTCAGAGTGCCACGCCATTTGCTATGCCTACCAGATGGTAAATCTGGCTGGCTTGGCTGGCAGGATTTACGAGCAGCTTTACTCGGCAGATGCCCTCCGTGTGACAGAAGATACCCGGACCCATCGAGCACTAGAATTATCGCAGGAGCTCCATGGATATTGTGCAGAGGCGCGTGACACAAATGTTTGCCCACCTGTTCTTGTCTATTTCTGGCGGGAGACATACTAATGAATCTAACAATGTAGCAACTCTGGGCTCAATCAAGCGGGGACGAATGTGAACGAGAGCAGATCCACTTGATCTCCGCATCTGACGAAGTTCTGCGCCTTTCCATGTTGACACTAATCTACCGAGCTATGCCCCCAGAGCCTAATTCCGAGACTACCTTCGGCCTAGATTGCATTACCTCTGCTAGATGTGCGCTTGAATCCCATCAGGCCTTTATCCGCGGCTTTGGAATGCAAGCTTCGTCGTTACTTCTATCAGAGTATGTCAATTGGTATGTGTGGATAGAGCTTAGCCTTGAATAATAACGGTATTTTTGTACTTTGCACTGACATCAGTGCTTTCAGGACCATTCTATTCACGCCATTTGTTCCTTTCATTGTTATATTCTGTCATACAATCGAAACAAGGGACAAGGAAGATTTGAGTCGAATGTACGCCTTCCTCAAATCTATCGAGTGCGCCTGCCAACATTCCAATGCAATTTCCAAACACCATCATATCTTTGGGGTGTTGTATAGCGTGGCATTGCGCTACACCGAACTAGGATTACCGTCATCTCGGATGGAAGAGGAGCAATTACAACTCCGAATTGAGGTGGACGCGCATTTGAGCGCTCTTGGGCTACAGCCGCACACGACATATTCAAGTACCCACCACACAGAGGACGTCGATAGCTTGATGCCATCAGTCCAGTCAAGCGTGGAAGCCATCGGGCAGAATCAAGCTCCCGAAGGAAACAACTGGGCAGAAGAACCGTGGCTTAGACGCTGGTTTTCTTTCAATCAGCAGATGATAGGCTTATTCGATGATAACGATTTACAATTTTGAACATGTATTTTTTCTATCTTTTCAGTTCAAAAGATATTGGATTGTTGAAGTATTGTGTAACTTCGGCATATTGTCTCTTATGTAGTTGCTGATAGTCTTGTGGGGTGTTTAGTGTATATCTTATGGTGGAAGGAAGTGTTTAGCCAAATCTAGGGCAAAAATTGCTACCATACAAACCTCGGCTTCCAGAAAATCAGATTTTTGAACTATTGATCAACATCCTACAGTCTTGTACTTTTCGGATCCTCATGGCTTTAGCTCTTACCACTCTTCTGTATGAAGCCGTTCGTACGCCACGAGTCCGTCTCGGATTTCCTCTAATCCGTATCGACACCAAGAATGGTTATTCCCGCGGGTCCAATTAACACGATGTTGACTTTTTATGTGAACTTGATTGGTCAATAATTGGATATATTTAGGCTGTCACATGACCAGCATCACAACGTCCCGTCCCTTTGGCAAACAGCCACACCCTCAATCTCTCAACTTGGGCGGAATCTAATATATAGAAAGCGAGGATTTACCATGGACGCGGGCAATATGTCTTCACAACAGCAGCATCAACAGCAGCTAATTCTAAATGCACGCCGACATCGGATGCAGATGATAACTGCTAAGCGACAATCAAACACTCTTTCAGGACAGCAAATGCAGCCTCAGTCAGGGACAATGGGGTCCAAATATGATGACCTTCCCATGCTGGAGCCCGCTGATATTATCTTCATCGGTGAAAATCCTAAGTCGGTTGGTCTAGTTCCCGCCTTCTTCGGGCCCTTCGAATCCGCCTGTCAGCACGGGCCCCTCTCAATCATTCAGTTCATTGTCTCATCTAAAAATCTCACTCCTGCTTTTCTTCACCATGGTCTTACACGTGCCCTACGCTCTGGTAATATTGAGGTTGTTCGTTATCTCCTCGGTAGTAGCGCACCAATTGTTCGCGAAACTCCAAGCAATATCTTCTTCGTAACTTTGGAACAGCAAATAGCCCTCTTTGAGCTCTTTACCCAGCATGGATGGACTCCCAACACCCCAGGTTACTATGGTAGCACCCTGCTGCCTCGGACTGTCAACAGCCTCCCTCTTCTTCGTTGGTTCATCGATCATGGAGCTAATCCCAACCTTGGTGTGCAGAAAACCACCCATGACAGGCGTGGTGGGCCAGATACTTCCTCATGTGCTGCACTCGAGGCAGCCGCGGTTCGTGGAGGGGTTGAGGCTGTGCGTATGATTCTAGATGCGGGAGCTAAGATCCAAAACGGTGTACCACTACACTATGCTGCCGGGGCTCGTGCTCCCGGTGCGAATCCGCATGCTGGGCGTGTGGTACCGAGCCGAGAATTTGATATCGGCAGGATTCCAGTAATGGCACTATTGGTTGATCGTGGGGCTGATGTTAATCAGAGAGAAGAGTCACGACATATGGTCCCACAGTACGCGATTGTGCATGCGGTGATGGCAGGGGCAGTTGAGCGGGTCAAGTGGTTGTTAGAGCATGGGGCAGATCCGCATATAAGAGGAAGCTGGGGTAGTGCAGCTGAATATGCACGTACCTCAGGGAACGAAGAGATAATCGAGGTCATTGAGGAACTTGCTACGGAAAAATATTGAAATGCGGAAATAATATATACCACCAATGAATAAATATATTGTGCTATAACCTATTTGTTTATTTGTTTATTTGTCGAAGAAAAAGACATGAAATCATTCTACATTATCATGTATACAATATAGAATAAACAAATCAATACTGATTTCATTAATGACCAGTGTTATAAACAGTCCTGGAAACCATCAGCCTTCCAAAGTCGGAATGCAAACCCGATAGATAAGCCGAAATAGCCGCATCGGTCTTAGTGCGCTTATCCCCGAGGATTACGTCGTTCCCGGTCACGTGAAAGTGTCTTGGAAAAACCCGTATTCCGGTTTTGGAGGCGATAGGAAGAGATACCTACATAGGCAGTTAATTTATGTTACGCAAATTTCATGCAAGAACTGCGGACAACCCTGCCTCCATCCATAGATGTGTACATGTATGATATAATAAGTCGGACTTCATATGGAAGAATGAGCATGCTCAGATTGTAAGCAGCCGCAAACTCGGGATTTCTCCATTGTAAAGTGGAGCCGCCCGTGCTTGCTTTTGTAAGCAGCCTAGCACTTGCACCAACCCCCGTTCTTTCTTCGAGGTTGTTCTCCGACGTATCTTTTCTTGCTTGTGCATAGAAAGGCATACTGGGACGAAGTCACTAAGAAAAAATGCTGGATGGCCAATCCCAGGTGGTCCTAGAGGCGTCCCGCCCGGGGCACCTCTTGCATTCCCTTGGATCGGCACTTGATTCTCGGCGACAGCCTTTCTGCACAGATAGTGAGGGCTGGGGCCCTGTCAGCTCATTGAGATTCGATCTGACGCCATGCTTTCTTGACGCGGTTGTGGCAGTAGTGGCAGTCTGGGGTACGCTGAGTGGACTGGGTGCCTTGTGGTTGTTACTGAGGAAGCGGATTCCACAACCTGTATCGAAGAATTGGCACTTCTACACCAAGTTGGTTAGTACATACCGGACACCCTCGCACACCCATGGACGTCATTTATAAAGTACTGACTGGTATTTTGGTCATAATAGGCCGTTCTCGCCGCTCTCATTGTCGTTACCGCCCTCCAAGCTGCGATCCAAGTCGAATCAGACCCCAAACGCTTCTGGGCCGATTTTCGCTTTTGGTCCTCCGTCCTGACGATCATTTCGCTGGGAGTGATAACCTCAGTGCAATATTTTGAACATTGGCGGAGTAGACAGCCCAATGGGGTTGTCCTATTTTACTGGCTTTTCTTCATCATCGCATACGCGGTCAAACTCCGGTCCCTGATTTCGCGGAAGGGATACATCGACCAACTACCTTACTTTGTCTGCTTCAATGTCAGCTTGGGACTAGCACTCTTTGAATTTGTGCTAGAATATTTCGTCCCCAAGAAGCAAAGCGCCTACGATGCGCTGGGAGACGAGGATGAGTGTCCCTACAATTATGCCGATGTTTTCTCGGTTCTCACCTTCGGTTGGATGACCCCGATGATGAAATACGGATACAAAAACTACTTGACACAAGATGACCTCTGGAATCTCCGCAGTCGCGATACCACCCGAGCCACGGGCAATGCCCTGAAGAAGGCATGGGATGAACAGCTCGAAAAAAAGAACCCATCTCTGTGGAGAGCGCTCTTCAAGGCTTTCGGTGCCCCCTATGTGCGTGGTGCGATAATCAAATCCGGAAGCGATACTCTTGCCTTTGTGCAACCGCAACTCCTACGACTTCTCATTGCCTTCATTGACTCGTATCGCGGCCCGGACCCGCAGCCTGTTATCAGGGGTGTCGCCATCGCCTTGTCCATGTTTGTTGTTTCTGTCTGCCAGACCAGTTTCCTCCATCAATATTTCCAGCGCGCTTTCGACACTGGCATGAGAGTCAAATCATCCTTGACTGCTATGATTTATGCCAAATCCCTGAAACTATCAAACGAAGGGCGATCGGCAAAGACGACCGGTGATATCGTTAACCACATGGCAGTCGATCAGCAGCGCCTTGCAGATTTGACCCAGTTCGGCACTCAGCTTATCTCCGCGCCTTTCCAAATCACCCTATGCATGGTTTCCCTTTACCAACTTCTCGGAGCGAGCATGTTTGCCGGTATCGGAGTTATGATTCTTATGATTCCTCTGAATGGTGTCATTGCTCGAATGATGAAGAAGTTGCAAATCATCCAAATGAAGAACAAGGACTCGAGGACTCGATTGATGACTGAGATTCTGAACAACATCAAGAGCATCAAGCTCTACGCCTGGAACACGGCTTTCATGAACAAACTCAGCCATATCAGAAACGACCTCGAGCTGAACACGCTCCGCAAAATCGGAGCCACTCAATCTATTGCCAACTTCACTTGGCAGTCTACCCCTTTCCTCGTGTCCTGCTCCACATTCACTGTCTTTGTGTTGACGAATGATAAACCCTTGACTACCGAGATTGTGTTCCCCGCCTTGACGTTGTTCAACTTGCTCACATTCCCGCTTTCTATCTTGCCTATGGTGATTACATCCATTATCGAATCTTCCGTGGCCGTGACGCGATTGGTAGAATATTTCACCGCGGAGGAGCTACAGACCGATGCCGTTGTCCTCCAAGATCCCGTGGCGCACCCCGGTGACGAGTCTGTCCGTGTTCGTGATGCCTCGTTTACTTGGAACCGTCATAGTGGGGAGACTGTGTTGGAAAACATCGATCTCAGTGCACGCAAGGGAGAGCTCACCTGTATTGTTGGCCGAGTTGGCGCTGGAAAATCTTCTCTTCTCCAGTCATTGCTAGGTGATCTGTGGAAGAACCAGGGTGAGGTGGTCGTACGTGGTCGGATCGCGTACGTCGCCCAAGCGCCATGGGTTATGAATGCTAGTGTCCGAGAAAACATCGTATTTGGACACCGATGGGATCCCTCATTCTATGACCTTACAGTTGAAGCCTGTGCTTTGGTCGCTGACTTCAAGAACTTGCCTGATGGTGACCAGACCGAAGTCGGAGAACGTGGCATTTCCCTTTCGGGGGGACAAAAGGCACGGTTGACACTCGCCAGAGCTGTTTATGCGCGTGCTGATATCTATCTCCTGGATGACATTCTCTCGGCAGTCGATCAGCATGTTGGACGTCACATCATCAACAGAGTGCTCGGCAAAACTGGTATCCTCGGTGGCAAGACCAGGATTCTTGCAACAAACGCCATTACTGTACTCAAGGAGGCTGACTTCATCGGCCTGCTGCGGGACAAGACCATCATCGAAGAAGGAACCTATGAACAACTGATGGCCATGAAGGGAGAGATTTCCAATCTCGTTCGCTCTACGATGGTTGACTCAGACGATGAAGGTACTGTTAGTGGCTCTGAAGACCTTGGTAGCCCAGAAAGCTCAGTCACAACCACCATCATCCAGGACGGTGGTGTGTCGGACAGCGAGGATGCGGAACAACTTGGCGATCTTATTCCCATCAGGGCAGGAGGAGGTGGTGAGGCCCGTAGACGGACCAGTACCGTCACCTTGCGCCGTGCAAGTACTGTGAGCTGGCAAGGTCCCCGGCGCAAGTTTGGAGATGAGGAAAACGTTCTCAAGAGCAAGCAGACCCAAGAAGTTTCCGAGCAAGGCAAGGTGAAATGGGGTGTTTACGGCCAATACGCAAAAGACAGCAATGTCGTGGCAGTTATGGTTTATTTGTTTGCCATGATGGCTGCCCAGACTGCTCAGGTGGTGGGCAACTTCTGGTTGAAGCGCTGGACCGAGTGGAACGAAGCCCATGGGAGCAATGCTCAAGTTGGCAAGTTCATTGGTGTCTATTTGGCGCTTGGCCTGGGATCATCTCTCTTGGTCATTGTGCAGAACTTGATCCTGTGGATTTTCTGCTCCATCGAAGCATCTCGAAAACTTCATGAGCGGATGGCATTTGCTATCTTCCGCTCCCCCATGAGCTTCTTTGAAACCACACCATCTGGCCGCATTCTCAACCGCTTCTCTAGTGACATTTACAGAGTCGATGAGGTACTTGCTCGCACTTTCAACATGTTGTTCGCCAACTCTGCCCGTGCATTCTTCACCATGATTGTCATTTCGGCAACCACCCCGGCTTTCTTGCTATTCGTCATTCCTTTGGGTTATATCTACCTTAGCTACCAGAGGTACTACCTGAGCACCTCCCGCGAGTTGAAGCGTCTGGACAGCGTCACTCGAAGCCCGATCTACGCTCACTTCCAGGAATCCTTGGGCGGCATCTCGACCATCCGTGCTTACCGACAGGAGAATCGGTTCGCCCTTGAGAACGAATGGCGCATGGATGCTAACCTCCGGGCTTACTTCCCATCCATCAGTTCCAACCGCTGGCTCGCCGTTCGACTCGAGTTCATTGGTTCAATCATTATTCTTGCATCTGCTGGGCTTGCGATTATGTCTGTTGCGACTGGCAGTAAGCTTTCGCCGGGCATGGTCGGTTTGGCCATGTCATATGCTCTCCAGATCACCCAGTCTCTGAACTGGATTGTCCGCCAGACTGTCGAGGTAGAGACCAACATCGTGTCCGTTGAGCGAGTTCTCGAGTACGCCAATCTCCCGAGTGAGGCACCCGATGTTATCTTCAAGCGTCGCCCTGCCATTGGCTGGCCGGCTCAAGGTGCGGTGGAGTTCAATAACTACAGCACCCGCTATCGCCCTGGGCTTGACCTCGTGCTCAAGGATATTAGTCTCAACATCAAGCCTAAGGAGAAGATCGGTGTTGTTGGCCGAACGGGCGCCGGAAAGAGTTCGCTCACGCTGGCTCTCTTCAGGATTATCGAGGGTGTTGAAGGAAACATCAGGTAAGAAGATAATACTGTCACCTCTTCCTCCGCTCTAGGCTAACAAGAATTTAGTATTGATGGGCTTGATGTGTCTACAATTGGTTTGACTGATCTTCGTGGACGCCTCGCTATCATTCCTCAAGATCCCGCCATGTTCGAAGGCACTTTGCGTGACAACTTGGATCCTCGTCATGTCCACGACGACACCGAGCTTTGGAGCGTTATAGGTTGGTCTAACCTGAATCCTATTCCATTTATCGCCGACCAGCGACTAACCGATGTGCAATAAATAGATCACGCGAGATTGAAGGACCATGTCTCGAGGATGGACGGACAACTGGATGCACAGATCCAGGAAGGAGGTAAGTAACTGCATCTAAACGTTACTGAAGGCATCCGGTCCCCTAACACATTATTGCAGGGTCCAACTTGAGTCAAGGCCAGCGCCAGCTGGTATCTCTCGCCCGCGCTCTTTTGACTCCTAGCAATATCCTTGTTCTAGACGAGGCAACCGTAAGATAGTTCTGTCTTTGCTTTTAAATGACAGTTTTCAGCTAACCCTGGTGATAGGCTGCAGTTGATGTGGAGACGGATGCGCTGCTGCAGCGTACCCTGCGCAGCAGCATTTTCTCTGACCGGACTATCATCACGATTGCGCATCGCATTAACACGATCATTGACTCCGATCGGATCATCGTTCTGGACAAGGGGCGAGTGGCTGAATTCGACACACCTGCAGAGCTGATCAAGAGTGGCGGCCAATTCTACGAGCTCGCCAAGGAGGCCGGGCTGCTCGACAACGATGGTGGCATTGCCTCCTCGCAATAGCGTAGAATCCAATCGCTCGCAGTGGCCTAAATCCCCGCATTCCTGTTCATGACACAAAGATCGCTCAGCCAGCCAGCCCACCTGAGAGCAGTGAACCTAAAACCTAACATTGGACCCCATTCATGCAGCTCTGAGTGGCTCGGGGAGGCCGGATTTTCTTTTTTTGGTACCTCGGGCCGATCCTAGGAGGTCCCGGATGCACTCTCGCTTTAGTGCTGCTTGCATGGGTGCATGGGTCATGTTGACAATTGACAACAGATATTTGCTGACCGTTCAAACGCGACCAAGGTGGTCCTGAATGTGGCGCGGGCGTCTGTGCATATATGCATGTACATGTACTTGAAGAAAAGTTTTTCATTGCACAGTTCAGGGGACCCCCCTGACAGGGATGGACAGGCATAAACAAACAGTGGAGCGTGGCTAAATGTTTGAATTCCCCCCCCCCTTCCCCAAAATTAATATGCTTTCCTCGAATCTCTGTTGTTATGTTTCATGCTGGGATGATGGTTTGCCTTGATGTATGATCGAGGACATCTGATTGGATTTGACCCTGCGAACTACAAGATAAAAAAAAGTGATTCTCTTTATTTTGTACATTGCCTTGCTTTTTTTCTTTTGCCTTGACAGTTTGGTCAAATTGCCGTGCACAGCGTGTTGATATGTGATTATCCTGAAGTTTACTGAACTAGCTAGAATCCCCCCGCCAAAGCGGACATTGTCTAGACCCCAGCGAACAAGTAAACAACGTAACTATGCATCAGACTAAATGAACCGACAGTTTTTCCAGTCTCAAGTCCTCGTCTGTGATGATTATCTGCAGTAGCGTGTTGTACTAAACGTGGCGGTGACATCTTGATATCCCATCGGAAGAAGAACTCATTGTAGCGGTGAAAGGTCGGCCACCTGGCTGCTCATCACAGGGTGTCTGTTCGCAGGGCTTCGGGTCAGTAATATAACAAATTGTAAGCGCTGCTTATCTAGTGTTATTTCGTGAGAAGGACATGATGCTAAGATTGCTATCTTCACTCGACATATTAAAACGATGCACCTAGACCCTCCTCCACCACATGATTCCCCCTTCTATCTGGTTCGACGATCACATCCTAAGAATATATATCTCCGGCAAAAAGGAAAAAGTAAAAAGTAAAAAAAAAAAGTAAAAATTAGACATGCCAATTTCAAATCTCTACGTATACGAGGCGCCTGCACACCTCCTTGCTGCCTGCAAAACAGACTCTCCACGCGGTCGTTGGAATTGTAGTACATGCATATAAACTGTACAGATAAGGAGGTGGAACTGTCCCAAATTGGAATGTGTTGAATCTTGAAAGCTCTGAAATCTCTGAATATCTGAAATGATCAACTTTGTGCCCTTGAGAGGGGCAAAAGGAGGGGCAATGTCAGGCCCCCGGTTTTTTTTTTTTAGTTGCATGTTAGATGTCTATTAGAGAGCTTTCAAGTAATGATTGACCAATTTCGAAACACAAGGGATATCATATACGTACAACTATATTTCTCGCGTGGGACGAGACTAGACCAGGACAAACCATATGACATTAGCGACCTTCTACCTTGAGCCGTTGATCGAATCTAATTGGTTGTGGACCTGCGTTGAGAATATGTTTCAGCTATCCAGATTCCAGGCAAGGGATATCGATGACCTCAAAAAAAACGCACTTCTGCATGACTGATCTCTGATGTGGGCTCTCCGGGGGGGCACGGCGCACTGGTTCCTTAATCTTGTTCAATGGGCCATGCCTTGACGAACCAACCAGAAAGACAAGAATACAGTTCTTCAGATCGCGAACTATCCAGTTGTGTACGTCGACAAAAGAGGTAATGTCGATGCCCTTTTTTTGTTGCAAGACTGGATCTCGATCCCGCACGGACATGTAAAAAAACAAAACATCAGGTTTCCGGATCCTCCGTTAGTATAGCTCCGGGGAAGAATTCTACTTTCCAACCGAATTCTCTTTTTTTTTTTCCCTTCTTTTTCTTTTCTTTTTCCGCCTCTGCTATTTTTGCAGAATTTGTGTGCTCTAATGCACTGTCATGCTGTGCAGTTATCCACTTCCTCTTTTGGCCCTTAGCCCGAAAAAGCCTCCACTCGAAATGGTAACAGTCATCCCCCCCTCCCCGAATGAGACCGAAACGTCAGTATCCATATCCCCGCTTCTTAGCAGGTCGATCGTACATCCCCCATGTACATTGATGTATGTTAATGTATGTTAATGTATGTTAATGTATGGTGCTTTGCATCGGTGGTCGATTTGGAAGCTGATTGTGCGACCAGCCCTCGGGATTCGATCCCGTCTCTGTATAGAGTAATGACTATCTGTTCTTCTGCACACTTATCCACTATGCACACTACCGGCGCATCATCTCAGCGGCTCCAGTTCTACACATACGTTGTAGGGGAGTTTGTAATTTGGAAGTCTTTTCCAGGAACGTAACGAACCGAGGCAATATATGGGTCTGCATTGTACCTGCTCCATCTTCCCCTCTCTGAGTACGAAGAGATCCAGTTCTGACATCCAACATATTTATCCGGTTATAATTTATATTTTATATTTTATATACATATGTACTTATTTCTTATTCCTCCCAAAAAAAAAAAAGGTAAAAATCCAACGACATGAATGAACTGCATATTTTCCAGTACAATCCAATATCGATTCGAATATAGATTTCGAAGAAACATCTGGAATCGTCGAGACTCTGAATGGGGAACTGGAACGCCTACAAGCCTACGATCGTCTCAGCCCTGAGGGGGAAGAGGGGAGCCAGCCACACAGTGGGAACATATCCACAAACACCGCACACCGCGACAATCCCATGCACTATGCACTATATGCACCATGTCCCCATTTATTTTTGCCCTAGAGTACCAATGTGGCGGGATTCAAGGATTTCTGCCCGTAAAGGCTAAGACCCGCCTTCGGGGTAGAAGGAAGTGGGATTAGGGCCGTGATCATCAAGAGGGGAACCTTCAGATCGAAGATGCTTGGCTTTTTGAGAACTCAAAAAAGCCTTTTTCGACTGTTCCGACATGATTGGATCTACAGATATGGAGTAGACTGGAATACAAGGTGGATAATTCCTTGCGTCAAACCGTCCGAAAATGAGCTAATCTAATGGAGCCGGTAGAATAAGAAGTGGCACCTTCATGCTCGTAATTGTTTTTTTTTTTCTTCTTTCTTTTTATACTGTTAGAAAAAAAAAAAAGCAACATACTCCATTCCTAGATGCATAAAAGCCCACAGTCAGTAGTTAGTAATAATGGCATGCACCTTAATTATGGGGGGGCGAATAGGGATTTCCAGTTCGTATTTGTCAATGCTGGGCCCCGCAACAACGCGGTTTTTTCCTCCAGCCACTGACTCGCGTGGAAACCGGGTCTTCCCGGTGAGGGGAGTGGTAGAGAGCCACAATTACCCTATCCATGATCGGGTATGGAATCGAACGGACGAAAGGGATCTTCTTAGTTCATCGGGCTCCAGTTTGTTCGCCGTATTGGATCCCCGAGGGAAAGAATAAGGAAGATGATCTTCAAAGTCTATATACCATGACATCCGTTCCAGCCTCACCACTCGATCGGGACCAAGCACAGATCTCCAGGGACGATCTGGTGGGTGCTGCTTCGGGCAATTTGTCCGTCTTTGCAGGTGACGGGGACAAAAACGGTCCACTGGGTAAAGTGGTTGCAATGGTGGTATTGGTGCGCGGAATCGGGGATAAGCGGACACTAGAGACTAGACTGACAGGCTAGCGTGATTGCTGGAAACGAGATATATATTTTGTCGGTTTAAGGGAAAGTAGGATTAGAAATTAAAAAAAAAAAAAAAAGAAACAAGAGAAGGAAGGCTATAACCGCGATCGCGAGTATTAGGTTCCGCTATGGTGGATTCGTCAAGAAGCTTTGGGGACAAGAGTGGCCCGGGGAACAGTTTACAGTTCTGTAGCAGAGTTTGCACTATCAACGTAAAGGAACTAGGTAGTGCCAGTGCACGGAAGAATAGTGGATTGATTGGCTGGGAGTGAAAGTTGAACACAAAGTACGATGCAAGGACCTCTAGATTGTCAAAAGACTCCGATGGATTGGATAGATAAGCCACGTCTCCATTATTCACCTCATCCAGGTATCTGGGACTCTGGGATCTCCAGCCTTCCAAGATTGTCTAGATGGTTAAGGATAACCCCACTTGGCGTTGGCGTTTCTGCTAACTCTTCTCAAATCAAGGAATTGGATGTGTTTTATCAGAGTTTCAATCCAAAGGGTTCAATCTTGGAAACGATCAAAGCTCCCAGGGCTGATCTTTCGACATTTGATAGAATTCTTTTCAACATGGCTTTTCTCCCCTTACATGTGTCGTATACTCACTCTATGCAGGTGATTTCCACGTTCCCCCACTGAGGCTATGAGACGACCGGAGTAATTTTCCGCTGCAAGGGTGCTTTCTGATTATCCGAGGGCTAAGCGAAAGCGAAACCCCGGAAGTGGACCGGGAACAGTGCATTGAAGAAAATCCAGCCAATCTGGTAAGACTGACCAGGCACAAAGTACGAATTGTGCGTAATGGCTTTGCGCATTGCGCCGCCACCTGCCAAGGTGGATGTCGATTATTCGTACATCATAAATAGACTAGATGGACTAGGCCGAGACGATACAGACTCAGGGGTTAACGTAAAAGAGTCTTTTGAGGTTGCATCTATACCCAGGTCTATACTCCGTAGTCAGACATGTATTCTATCTGCAACACAATGGGAGACCAATAGATTAAGTGCAGTAGTGTTGCCCCGACCTGTAGGTACACTATGGGCGGCCCTTCGGCCCGTACCACAATGGGGAAATAATCCCCTGCTGTTTCACATTGCTTTTTTTTTTTTTTCTCGTTCTTCTTATTCTCATTGCGTGGCCATCTATTACAAACAGCAGGGAATAGAAAGACTGCATATCTATTTGGAATTGTAGTCAGAAATTATCGAAAAGCCACCACATATAATGCATATTTGTAATTACATTTTGGCTTACAATAGAATAGGCGACATGCTTCCCAAGTTGGAATGAATACTCATTGGGATTGGCTGCCCTGAAGAGAAATGTTATGATCAACACCACTATCGCTAGGCCACATGAGAATTGGGACTTTTGTTATACGATCCCGACCCAGAATGTAAGCCGATGTCTTGGAATACCTCATAGTTCGCATCTGGACACGACATCGCTTCCTGAAACTCTAGCCTTGTAGCTATCTGATGTGGCAATTGAAATAAAACGGAAGCGAGATTTTTTTTTGTTCGTTTCTGCATCAATTCCAACCAGCTGGGTAAAGTCAAAAAAGTTACGATCCTCAACTTTGACCTTTCCCTTGGGATAGTGGAGAATAAACTAGACCTAATCTGGAGTTTGACAGCTTTAGTTTGACCGGTCCGCCATCCCCGACCCGCTTAAAATCCATTGGCGTTGGTGGGGTCGAGTCGGGTCGAGTCTGGGCCCCCCAGGGTCCTAGCGAGATTGGATTGGGGGGATGGGATACTCCACAGTTTGTAGGAAAAAGAAAGAAAAGTCATCTTGAACCGATTACTGGTCAATATCAAAAGTACAAGCGTGAAATGTCATTGTCCTTCTGACCATGAACCTCCCCTTTGCCAATCTTACACCTTAAAAAAAAGAGAAAAGGTACCAAATTGTGAAATTGTGTGTGGGGGAGTATCTAGGTACTCTCTTACAGGTCCCGGCTTCCGCCACAAAACGCCCCGACAAAAAAAAAGAGACGCTGAATGACGCAATGCCAGTCTCTCTGGGTTCGATCGGGGGTTGATCGATGTGCATCATTGATCGATCGTGCGTGCGGTGGCTCGGATTTTGAGAATTTACACTAGTCATGTGCCATTTTGGTCCGTCCCGAAGATCCAAATAGAGTGTCGGTTTGATAGGCCCTGACGTTTCTCTAATACGAGGATACTCTATCAATGCAGCTATCTATTCCCTAAACAGGAAATGTCCTCGCCCTCCATCTGTCATGTGCGCAGGTTGCCTCTCAACGGTATCTTTGTAGCACACCGATCATGCAGTCTCGAAACAACCATCTCGCTATTCCTGCTAGTACCTTGCGAACAGACTCACATTTTCTATACAACATACTCTCCCACCCCTTTTTCACATATCTACCCCTCCTTCAAATCGCTTAAGTCTATCTTGGTTGAGATGACCTCCAAAAATGACTACTGGAATAACGAACTCGGAAGTGAAGGATAGACATGAAGTAATTTCCTAAAGCACGAAAAAGATTTCTTCCAGAGATTGATTTGTATATTTTGGTATATTTTGGTACAATTTGTACACTCCCCGTAGCGGTGAACCATCCCAACAAGCCATCCCAGTCCTTGTAATCAGCCCCAGGACTTTTTTTCTCGTTCTAGAAGTGTGCGACGGGCACAGACATGAAGTTGTTTGGAAGTGTAGATCACCAAATCTTCAACCCTACCCCCAATCGTGTGATGGTTGCAGTTATCCCCCAATCTTCTGACCAGCCCCCACCCAGTTATTTTCTTCCCGTCAGTGCACACCCGCTGTCACATATCCGCCGAGTCCACTGAATATCCACGCCTCATTTTGGGGTTTCAGGGTGATTGCATCACCGAACAAATCCGAGCCCTAGTTCCCTTTTGGATCGTAGTGTAAGCGGAAATGGCGGCCACTAGATTAAATAGTTGGCGCTCATCAAATGTTTGCTCTGAAACTAGTGTGATAGGGATTGGCAATGCCAAGCTGTCAAACTTGCTGACATTTTGTCTTGGGTTTCAAAATCATCACATAAATTAAGGTCGAGCAGGGAACATCCATGAACGCTTCTTTACTGTACCTTAAGCAAATAATAAATGGTACAGACACTTTGCCCCCCTTCAGCTATCATGTTTCCAGGGCTGTGGCAGTGCTTAAAATAGCTGAGCCACGTTGTGGCGGATATGTGGCTAATCCGAGTGTTTGGGTAGAGGTAGGGATCATCTCTTGCGCCCAATGAGAAGCTTTCATTTGCAAGTGTCAAATGTTAGAAGCCTGATCATCTCTGACATGTTTTTTTTTTTAAAAAAAAAGGGGGGCGGCGTTTAAAGCCTAGACCCGCCAAGCTATTATTCAAATCGAATTCAAATACGTATTGAATAATATATATAGGATGTACTTCGTACTCCGCAGTACATTCGGAGTAATCCGTGATTTCAAATGTAACTGGGGACTTTTGTTTAATTTTAATTTCTTTAACTATCTGTAAGATGAAGTAGTTTACGGAGTAGAGAAGCCCACTTGAACCCCACGCTAAGAAAAATCCACGGCGGCTAAGCGGACAAAGCAAACAACCTTGGAAACCGCCGCCCCGGTGGAAATAGGTAATAGGAGGGGGGAGGGGCACAAACAAAGAAACACTCTCCGGGGATGTCATCGTTGAAGCCGTAGATTTTTCTAATTGCTTATCAGAGTATGCCTGGTTTTGCGATTTTTGCGCCTTCAAAGAGCCAGTAAAATGACAAATAACGTACTCCGTACGGAGTACTGTTTCCCTTAAACTGTTTAGTTCGACTCTGCTTTGTTCTATCTATGCCTTGCGCCAACCCAAAAAATATATATTGATATTTCCTCCGTTGCTTCCGCGGAGGTTGATGCATTCAATTTGCAAGCGGTACTGCGGTTTAACACTATTGCAGTGGACGGCACGGCAATTGGAATGTTACAATGTTAGGTACTCTATAGTTACATAGTAACTAATAGGAAGTAGTTTGATGTCGATGAGATTGATCAGATCGATACAATACTCCAAGTACACAATCAGATTGGAGTTGGTTGTGCATTAGAAAGAAAAAAAACTCTGCCTCTTGCATCTCCCCGATATAGCGTGGATGGATAGTGGAACCGAGGAAGTATTCCCTTTTTTGTAATGTCAAGATAATATACAGAGTAGACAAGACATAGTAGGTTAGAATGTTTTGGATTCTATCCCCCCCCTTTTTCTTTTTTGGGTAGCATTGACCGACTTGGGCCGTTATGAACATCTTCTTTGTTCGGGGTGATTTCACGACCCCATAGTGCAAAATCGTAGCGTTTATCCTAAGAAACGCCAGTGTAATCCACCGGGACGGGAGATGGACGCGTTGACAGAGTCCTGGGTACCGAGTTCCCTTTCCCCTGGACTCTGAGCACGGACCTAGACTGGGGACCAGGAAGACATTTGATTGGTCTATCACAAAAGGTCCCCGACTGTCAAAAAGTACCGCCACTAACCCGCCGTAGTATAGTTACTCGAACCATTTTGCAACCAATTTCGTTCCCCGGGAGAAAGAGAGAGGTAGATCACGCCGTAGTGTTGGTATGCCAAACACTCTATTATCTCGATCTGTCCTAGAGTGGCTTTTTTTTTTTTGGAATTTATTATCGCCCATCTTTGCGGATAAATCGGTATAGGCGAGAGCTACGGTCGTATTAGTCGGTACTTTTTTTTATTCCCCTTTCGCTTCAACCGATTTGCTCGACTTGATTTGGATTGATTTGGCGAGATTTGAGGTCTGATCTCAGGGGGGGGGGGAGAGGGCTCTTTGGTCATATGCTATACTCAGCTGAAGCCAAGGTCTATGATTCCAGAAACCCACTGTTTTTGGCTTGCCACCCCGGAGTACGAAAGTAGGTATATGTCAATGAACGTCGATCGACAGCAGCAACAAGCTCAAGACGGGAATAAAACAGAAACACTGACAGGTTATCGGCGAGTCATCTCCCAGGATCCAGGATGTTGGGCCATGCACAAGCCGCATCTTGATAGGTTCACGAAGAATGGGGAAGTGTGGATTCATTTAGTTGGTTGGTTGCTAGTGTCGGGGCACTTTGGTGTTGAGATCCGAAGATCGCAAACACCAAAAAATCAAAATTGTTCGAGATAATGATTCATCTATGAATTCAAGGAATAAGTGATAAGTAATATAATGTAATATAATAAGATAATATAGGCATCACTATATCATTATACACTTTTAGAACTCCGTACTCTGTACTTCGTAGGCTGTACTTTTCTTTAGATTCAAAGCATCACCGATGACGAATTATTATTTTTGTACCGGAAGCTCCGAAAGGTCTGCGATCTGCACATTAAGAATAGCACCCACACGGCGTCAAATAAGGCCTGTGCGTCTTCCCAACGGGGGGTATTTGGGTGTGCCTGACAGCTAGACGCGAGTGCTGCACTTGTAGGGTTAATAGGTTCGTGTCTATGATTGACATCTATATTGTTTCTCGGCTGAGCATTGGTTGC
This sequence comes from Penicillium palitans, assembly GCA_019190355.1. Classification (NCBI taxonomy): domain Eukaryota; kingdom Fungi; phylum Ascomycota; class Eurotiomycetes; order Eurotiales; family Aspergillaceae; genus Penicillium; species Penicillium palitans. Next base: position 143,277 of record JAHAQQ010000041.1, on the reverse strand, counting down.
CTCGTATAGCGTAAGTGATTTAGGGATCTGATCCCGGAAGGCTTTTTTTGAGTGTGTTGGAACTGACGGCAACCCATGAGGCCTTCTAAGGTTGTTTGTGGGGGGGTCGATCGATAATGAGCGCCACTCTGGGTTTTACCCGGACATGAATTTCTGGAGTGATGGATTAATGAATTATAGAATTATGGAATTATGGAATTATGGAATTAATATAAATTAATATAATAAAATAATAAAATAATAAAAAACATAAATATAAATATAAATACAAAATACAAAATATAAAATATAAATAAATAAATATAATAAAAATAAATAAATTATACGATCTACAAATAGTGGGAACAGGGATCCTGGATCGGGTCCCCCAAGTCTAAGCTACTGCATGTCCTTTGAATGCGCCAATCTCGCTGCATACGATCACTCGGCTTCTAGGATCATCCATGTTGAATTAATGCTCATATTTTATTTTTTTCCCGTCCTTTTGTCATTTACATGTTAAAGTCTAGAACTGAAAAAGGCTTGCATATCCCCTTCATATTCTTTTTGATTTCTATACTCCCTCAGCTTTATTTAAAAGATCATCCCACTTGATCTTCTTCCTTTCAAGATATTTCATTCTCAACCGTTCCAACCCCTCCCTCGTCTTTCGTTTACTTGGGAACACAAAGAGTGGAGGCTTCCTTTCGTTCCTGCATCCCGGTTACGAACAGTCACTTTTGCTGCAGTTATCCGCTTTACATCCCCATTGAGACACCTGCACATTGTCAACTCAAGAGACTATGTGAGTACATCCTAATTCTCTTCTGGCTCTGTTTGCAAGAGCTTGATTGGATCCCCGTTGTCCGAATCCCAGCGTTTGTCTTACCGGTTCCCGTACCGGAGCGGGAATGACCCTTCCGCCGTTGGGTGTTCATGAACACCCTCTCCCCGGGGACGGACTGGTGCTGCCGAAGATGCTGAGAGAGTCAGTTGGCTGACTGTAACTCCACAGCCATTAGTACCAACTTCATTTGCAAGACTAAATCGAAACCCCGCCACTCGAGCAACACTATCTATAAAGAGAACAGTCTCTCTCCTGGACGTGCAACATCCAGAACCAACATCACTCTTATTTTTGGTATCTCGATACACTATTTCGACTGAGACCCAAATCACCATTCTGGAGACCATCGCGTCAGCACCTATACGTATCTATACCCGCCACAATGGTTTACAGTAAACCAACAAGCGGAGCCATGAAGAGGTCTGCCTCGGCTCTCGAAGGACCCCCAGGATGGGGCGATGTTCCTGTATGTTCTCACTTAGGAGAAACCTAGCTTCACTCTTACTGACAGCCCGACTAGCCAATGATGACCAACTCCCGCTCATCATTCCGTCCTCCTTATGCCCACTTTGCCATGATTTACCTTGACCGTGATGGCAAGCTCAAGGTTGATGAATCATCTTCTATTCAAGAGCAAAACTCCACCGTCTTCACCCCAGAAGTCCGCCAGAACTTCCTCGAGATCCTGGGTGAACGCATCGGCTACCATGCCCCTGCTCACCGTATGTGATCTAGACCCCCAGATCAATCAATATATACTAATACCAATATACAGAGACAATGGATACATCTCCTCGTCGGGTGAGACGTCGCAAGGGCAACGCTCCTGTTATCTCTATCAATGACGACCGCCTGACTGAACAGGACACTGATAGCGAGGACGTCCTGAATGGGTCTGCCGAAATGGTTCCTCTTCGCATTGGAGATGCCCAAAAGGTCATGGGCTACTATGAAGGTGCACTAAAGCACTTCCAACAACTAAACTGTCGCATGGTTGCCAAAGCATTCATCAAATTCATTGAGCCTCGCAAGCAGGTCCGACACCCTTACAACGGCGGCAAGCCACCTGCAGGATCTGCCCCCGGTACTACTGGCGACCCAGAAAAGACTAAGCCCGAATGGTGGCCTCCCGGTGTTATGCACAAGGAGCCTGACCACTTGAGAAAAGAGTGTATGATTTCCCTATAGTCCGATTGATTCCTGATCTACTTGCTTACTTATCTCCAACAGACCGTATTGAGCTCTTGCTTCACATTATCCGTAAGCTCGGTGCTTACGGTATTACTGCCGATAAGCTTAAGGATGTTGCTGGCGACACCAAGCGAAGCCTGAAGCACGCATCCCACGTCGAGATCATCTACGAGATTCTGCGCGTCCGCAAGATGGAGGAGCGTTTCGAACGAGGTGAAGTTGATGCCAACATGGTTGTCTACACTATGAACCGCGGCCCTAGTCCTAAGGGCGACGAAGAAGATGACTCCTCCTCCACCTCAGTCACTATCGAGGAGCCCGAGCACATCAACCAAGGATTAATGACCCCCATCTCATCATTCGACCAAGCATCTACTTCATTAACCACACCGATTGACAACATCGCACCAACTCGCTCCCTCCCAGGCAGCTTCTCCATGGCGGAGCCTCTCACCTTCGAGAACCCTACCCGCCAGGACCGCCCTTACTACACCACACCTCCTCAATACACCGATTCATTCTCCTCACAGTCCATGCTCAGCACTCCCGTGACCGCGGAGATGATCAGCCCCCACGACGTCTCAGTGTCAGCCTTCGACTACTCCGCCCACAACACCTACCCCAGTTCCACACCCGATCAGCGCGGAGTAAGCGGCCACTACGATACCTGGACCCCGTCTTTCCGCCAGAACATCTTCAGCCCTGTTGACTACGCTACACCAGCATCTAGCCAGGGTATGCCCCAGCCTTCAATGACCTACCAGATGCCCATGGTATCACACATGCATGACATGTCCCATCACCATGCCCAGCAGTCCCACATGGACTCCATCCACCAAAGATCCCTGCCTTTCCGCACAGGATCGCTGGGCCACCCACACCCTAACGGGATGACTCTCTCCCACACTGTTTAAATGGGATGTGGGTTTCTTTTGTCGATGACTAGAGGATGGCGATTTAATGGGGCATGGATATGGGCATGGGTATTAACGAACATATATGAGTGATGGCTCTGGTCAACAAACTTAGCGCTCATCAGGGGAGTTGTTATCTTTTTTTTTTGGGATTTATTGTGGTATAAAAACTTGGGGTCATCTTGACAGGTGCCGGTACAAATGGGGTCTGTTTGCTTTTTTCTTCTTTTTTTTCTGAAAATATTTGGGTTGTGTTTGATTGAAGTGATCTATATTCCGGTCTTTGTTTTTCTTCTGTGGGTTCTTTCTTCTTTGATTTTCCTTAATGGTTTCGCCTCTTTTTTTCACCTTTTTCCCTTTTTTTGGTGTGGGCCTTATGCGTCTTTTCTTCTTGTCTGTTGATCTGCTTATCTGCTTGGTTCTTTTGGTTTTCATTGTGTATATGGGTTTTCTCCGACATGGATGTTTGGAGCTGTTGATAAACGAGATTTGGATAGATATTCGAAAATCTTATTTTGTTGATACTACACAAACGTGTCTTTTTTGTATGTTCTTTATAACCTTATGGTATTGTTATAGGGTACTATCGCTCAACTGTTCAACTATGCTGTAGTTACCCAGTTCTTAGCGACTTAGAAACGCGAGGTGCCTTATACAAACAAAGCATAATACAGATGGCATAATAATAATCAGTAAACATCCAGCTTTCTCGACCATAGGATCCAATAGATCTTGAATCAAGTCGGGAAGAGAAGTCGGCCGCGTACATAGCCTCTACCCTTGAGATCCAAGGTTAACATACTAAATATACCTACTACGCCTTTTCTCTTCTCAGTTTTATAGCTAGAAAGATGGAAATGCGGTGAAACCAATGAAAACGCACATGACAACATTGAACCTTTCTATGTATAACCAGGGGTACGGCTCTAGTGTGTCCCTGCAAAGCTATGCAGGGTCTTGTCTGTCCCCTTAAACTAGTCTTGTCATTGCAATAACATGAAGAGTTGAAGAGCCTCCTGAGAAATTCCTCGCACTAGAACCATATCAAAACAACTCATAATTCAATCCCTGGCCGAAACGCGTGGCAACCTTGGAAACCCAGGCCAACCTTTTTGTATTTCCACATTTTTCCTTTTTTTTAGATTTTGCGGTCTAGGTATAGTGTATGACATGGTCGAGGTTTTACCCACTCGCCACATATTATCTGAATAGAAGAGTATAGGCATCACCTGCATAGGTGGTCTTTTATAGGCTTGTGTACCTTTGTTAACTTACTACGTACTTCCTTCGGTCCCAAGACTCTTCTCTCCCTCTACAGCTTTGTAGTTGCTAGTATTATTATATTATACTTGATTTGGAAGCTCAAGTCTCTCTTGCCGCTCCATATGTATAACTTGGTTCAAACCATCTGCCCTAAATAGGAATAAGTAGACCTCAGAAGATGATATAGTCAAACTTACATAAGGATTGTCGATAATACCTATTGTTACTAGGATGATTTCATATAATTGGCTCTCGAACCGCCGCCCAATTAGACGCACGCGCGCCGCCGACATAAGCGCTTGGTCAGCGGAGTAAGCGGAGCCACTCCGCTCAGCTTGAAGCTCCGTGAGCACAGCGGAACTTCCATTTTCATCCTCTTCAATTGCTTTACTCTCAGTACGTGCTTACATTCCGGACGTTATTCTCATGCAGGATGCATTACAGGGCTGATAAACCGGTGCCGCCTTTCTAGTTCACGCCACCACTGCAAACTCCGACGCGCATGCTTCACGAGCTGAACAACCCCAATCAAGCGCAAATACTGAAGGCGACACATCCGTGAGGTCGCTTGTACATCTACATCAAGCGATAATACCCGTGAGTTCACTGACGCGTAGTGCGAATATATTCCCGAGTCCACCCAAGTCATCAGCTTTGTCCTCCGGCTTTCCTTTGTATCCATCCGCTGTCTCCTCCATCCAATATTGGGCCATCCCGGCCTTCCCCTCGCTGCTTTGTAACATGGGCTAACTTATTTGTTGTCGCCTCGGCGCAATAACTCCAGCAAACAGCAAACAACTCTTCAGATCCTGCGCAATCGATTTGTCCATCGCACATCGGAATTATCCACCTCAAAAATCTGAAATCAAATTGACCATAGAGCGAGAAGTGGGGCTGTTACAAGAGGCGGCGGCCTATCCAGTTTATTCCGCTCTTTGCGGACAGGATGGCTAGCCCGTTTAATCCTTCTGCGGGCCGTGGTCATAGGGGAGGCGCGCCGGGCGTGCAAGGCTCGACGGGGCGGGGAAGAGGTGGACATACGTCAACATACGTGCCGAGAGGGTCAGGTGCGCCTCGCGCAGCGAGGGCTCGAGGGCGTGGACGAGGGTCGGCGACATGGACGGCTCGTGGCCGTGGTCGCGGCGCGGGCGCTGCAAACCACACCGCGAATGGATTCCAACAACCTGAAGAGGCTCCCAAGCCTGGTGTTGTCAACTCGCCATTTGCGCAATCAAATCAACAAAAACCTGTCGCATCGCCGTTTGGTGCTCAGCCCGCCCAACAGTCTCCATTTTCCAGAGTCTCAAACAATGCCTCGGCTTCGAACGTCGCCAAAAACCCATTCGCTCAACCGAACATTACGAAACAACAATCCTCGGCGAAATTTGTTGGCGGGGGATCTAATGTTGCCGCATCCATGGAGCATGCATCAACGTTGAACACTTACCAGGAACGCTTTGACAAAGTCAGTCCCTACTTCCTCGAAAATGGACAACACGACCACGGAGCTAATCAAATTTACAGCTGAAAATTGATCAAGTGAGACAGCGCGAACGGGCGATCAAAGATGGCCAGATGGCGGACCCCAACCAGCCGACTTCTTTGAACCAGGCTATCACACCCGTGGGTACCTGCACCGGCATGTGTCCCGATTTCGAGAGGGTGGAGCGGATCGTGCAGAAAGCAGTCGACAAGTGTGAAAAGGTAATGGTACGCTTGTTGCTAGCATTGGCGCCACGCTGACATGACTTTAGTATTATAATCCGGCAACGAACCAGCTGGAAATCATGGAAACCAAGATGGTGAAACGCTTCCGACGTGCGGCAGCTGGAAATGACGAGCAATTGCCCTCGGATATCCGGACACCAAAGACACTTTTACAAACCATGAACTATCTCATCCGCTATGTTATCAATGGTGGTGAATCGTTGGCTGTCATCCACATGTTTGTCTGGAACCGGACACGATCAATCCGGAACGACTTCTCGGTGCAGCAACTTACGCACGAAGAAGACGTAAAGACAGCGGTCATTTGTTTGGAACGGATTGCGCGGTTCCATATCGTGTCCCTGCATCTTCTTTCGAACCCGGCGAACACGGAGCAATTCGACCGTCACCAGGAGCGCGAGCAGCTCAACAACACCATGCTCTCTCTCATGTACTATTACGATGACAACCGCGAGCGCATTCACTTCCCCAATGAGGACGAGTTCCGCGCCTACCACATCTTGTTCTCGATCCATGACCAGCGACCTGACCTGGAAGCCCGTGTCCAGAAATGGCCACCTGCCCTGCTCGCTTCGCCTCGAGTGCAGGTGGCATTGGAACTCTTTGCTGCTGCCTGTAATACATGGGAGCCTCAAGGTGCTCTGGATTCTCGCCGACCGAACGCAGTTGCCCAAGGATTCTACACCCGCTTCTTCAACATCATCAATTCCCCGAGTGTATCATATCTGATGGCCTGTGTGGCTGAGGTATACTTCAACCACATTCGTCAGACGGCAATTCGTGCAATCTGGAAAGCCTACTGCCGAACTCCACTGTCACAGCAATCCAAAAATGACCATTGGACTGTGGAGGAATTAACCAAGGTGTTGCACTTTGATGACGACGAGCAGACAATTGAATATTGCAATGCACAGGGCTTACAGTTTGTGGAGAACGCGAGTGGTGGACTCTATCTCAATTGGGGTGATCGCCCAGTCGACTCTGTTGGTAAGTGATTTTAAACGACAACCTCATCTCAACCAAATCTGGTTTCCTTTCATTGCCCACCTCACCCTTTTCCGTCGCCCCAAGTTCATGATACCTTCAATCCTATTATTTCCCTTTCTTTGTTTCGTGGCTAACAATTCCCCAGACTTCGCACCTTCATCTGACCATTCTTTCTCTGAAACCTACGTGGAGTCGAAGCGCGCCGGACGCAGCCTTGTTGCCATCATTCTCGGCATGAACATCAGAGAAGCCGCAAGAATGGGCATGATAGATCGCTCCCAGTTGCCGCCAAAGAGCGAAACCCTGCCTGAGGCTGAGGTAGAAGACGGGGATCTCTTCGTGAGTGATATTGATAATCAGACGCCCGCACCTGTGGTTGAAACACACAACGCCCTTCTTCAGGACACATCGGCTTCTGAATTCCGGATCGCTTCTGAGTCTCAGAAATCTTTACAATCTACTCCTGCAGGTTCGGCTTCACTTGTCCAGTCAAATGTACCGCCCGCCGCTTCAAAGCCGCCAAATCCTTTCGCGGTGGCCTTTCAGCCGTCTACAATGGCATCTCCTCCCTCGAATCCGTTCGCAACTTCAATCCCCTCCACCACTGTCACGCCCGGAGCGCCATCTCCTTTTACTTCTTCGCCAAATCCATTCTCCTTTCCAAAAGGACCCGAAAAGACCGACGCCTCTGCCCTGACCACTACGCCCTCGCCCTTCCAAACAAAACCCCCTCCTCCTCAACCCGACACTGCCGACAAGCCAACTGTTTCGTCTATTAGCCCTGCCGGGCCCCCATCGTCTGCTTTCGCCTCTACTTCTTCTTCTTCGTCCATATTCTCAAAGCCAGCGTACGCAAAACCCAAGACGGAAACGCCCGCAACGACTCCGCCCGTGCCTACGTTTTCAAACCCCAATTTATTCCCTCCTGCATCGTCGACTACAGACAAACCCGCCTCCGTGTTCCCGAATGGTTCCGGTTCTGTTCTACCCTCCGGCACGGGCGCTTTCACTGCGCCGTCTCCATTCTCCTTCTCCAAGCCATCAGAGCAAACTCAAGAGACGGAGACACCGGCAACAATTACTACCGCACCCTCGACGCTGTTCAAACCCAGCGCTTCCCCTCATGAGGCGTCGACTGTGGATAAACCTGCCTCTGTATTTCCTTCTGGCGCGGGTGCTTTCACTGCGCCATCCCCATTCTCCTTCTCGAAGTCATCAGAGCCAACCCAGAAGGCAGAGACACCGGCTGCAGTTACTACAGCCCCCTCTACGCTGTTCAAGCCCAGCACCTCACCTCCCGCTTCGTTGGTTGAATCCAAGAACCCCTTCGCGGCTTCGACATTCTCTGGCGCTAACCCCTTTGGTGCCACAAATACCTCTGCTCAGTCCACGGCGACTAAGAGCGATGCAAAAGCCCAGCAAACAACGATCGCATCGAACAACCCATTTGCGCTTCCGAGCGCTCCACTGTCCTTCCCAGCTGTGGGCTTGGGAAACACTGTTACCCCTGCTACTTCATCTCCATTCCAGGCCCTCAAATCCCCAGAGGCAGCTGTCGAAGCCAAGGAACCTGCACCTGCGTCGAGTTTCGGTCAGCCCTTCTCGCCGTTCTCTGTGAACAATGCTAGCATCATTTCAGGGTCTTCGAACACGGCTGCAAGCCAATTTCCAGTCCCCGGTTCAATCTTTGCGATTCCCAAGGCGCCGCAGCCAATCCAGAAAGCAGACATCTCAGCAACTACTGCACCCACACCCGAGAGCCCTTTACAGTCGCCCAGGTTGAGTGGAACTTCGGTATTCAGCCAGTCCGCACCTGCACAGGCTCAATTGCCTGGCCCACCTCATATCAACGGCTCCGCTTCGATTTCGGGCGCGCGTCGGTCTGTATCGCACACTCAAGCGACCGCCCCTTCGCCTCCCCGGACTCTCTTTGAAGCACTTCGACAGCCTAAAATATTTGACACCACATCGAATGCATACTCACCTGAAACGGCAACTACTCAGCCGCCAGCACCCTTGTTCCAAAGCCCGGAACCTTCAGCGGTGCCAGGACAGCAAGCGTCGTTGAAACGACAGCATGAATCCACCGATGCAAATGCATCACATCAGCGCAAGAGGCGCTCCTCGCTGAAAGGAAAAGCTCCTGCTGCAGCCTCTGATGGATCATTCAAACGGTCCGTGCATTTCGAAGAGGAAATACCTCTACCACAGGAGTCGCAAGTGTCTTCGGTGCACAAGAAGTCTAAAGTCCATGAAAAGAAGCGAGTGCTGGATGAAAAATTCGAGCCCCAACCGGAGGAGCAAGGTCCGAGTACCAAGGTGCCCAAGGTTTCCACAGAGGACGAACATGTCCCTTTTAAGTTCTCCGTCTACGAAGCAGAAAATCGCCCCATGCCGAAGCTCCCGATCTTAGAAAAGCTAGAAGAAAAACTTGCACGAGCCAAGGCCTTGTGCGAGCCAACGCGTCTCACTGAAGAACAACTCCAGTACATCGAAGAAGCTCGCCTGAAACGGGCTCGCCAAGTCGACGAGGACGAGATTGCCCTCTCCCGGGCCCGAATCTTGGCCGAGAAGTTGAGAACTGGCCCTGGAATCTTTGACGGTTGGACTGGGAAAATCCGAGAGCCATGGCACGACCCAAACTGGAACCCCATTGCCCGGATGGCAGAAAAGTATCGCGCCCGAAAAATCCCCCAACCAACTTCATATGTAGCCCCGCCTCTGACCCTTAATCGCACTGCCAGAGGATACGAGGTCGCCTACGCCCCTGATACCCCAAACCGGCCTATGTCCCGCACTGAACAGCGTATCCGACGCACTGGTGCCCGTGGATTGGCACATGTGCCCCTGGATTTCGAACGTCATAACCGAGAGAAAGAGGAGATGGCTAAGAGCAAGAACAGAAGGAAGGAAAATAACGACAAAGACAAGAAGGATGAGAAAGAGACAGACGTGTCTGCTCACGGCGTTTAAGGAGATGCACTATGCTTTTCTCGTTCCCCATGTTGTAATTATCTCATGGTGTATCTCACACTGATTTATTCTCCTCTCATATGGGCCATGGATCTGATCACCCGCTTATTCTGTATGCTCATATCATGTTTGCATTTTATGGAGTCGTTTTTAATGATATCTTTTTTTCCCAATGGACATTCACAGCGAAAATTTATCCATATCTTTCAATTGATTTCTTTTTTATACACAGGCTAGGGTACAAAAGAGGTATTCGATATGCATACGCTAAGTTATTCGGAGGCAAGTCTGGTTACGGCGGGATATAACGACACATCACATATTTAATTTCTCAAAGGCTGGTTATGAACAAAGCAAGCATCTAGACTGGATGTTCAATCTCCTGAATAGACGAGGTTTTCATATCCTCTTCTGCACCATATTCTTGCTCGAGAACATGATTTTTCCACTGACGCACTGGGACTTTCTCGTTGAATAGCTGGCTGATGTCGTTGTTTGTACGACCCGTCGTTTCGCCAACACAGAACCAGATGTATAGCAAGCAAATAAGACTGGTTCCGCCAAAAATGAAACCCAGCATTGGCCCCAAGTTAGCCGAGTAGTAGATATAAGGACAAACAAAAGTGATCATCCAGACGGTGAAGAAGAAGACCCCCATAGCACAGGCAGTAATCTTGTTTCGGTTCCGACCAACTGCCATCTCAGGTAGGACAACGTGCCAATGGAGAAGTTGAAGAAGACGATGTTGATATAAGTGAAGACAACAATCGCAATTCCAACGCTTTGCGTGAAGGACCCCCCTTGACGGGTCGTTCCAAGTCCGCCAACTGCAACTAGAGAACACAACATTCCGATAGTGCAAAAAGTTTTATATCATACAGTTGCCATACTATCCTGTCGCTCGATATCCCCTGGCGATTGTTCTCGTTCCTCAGCATCATACTTGCGCCAAAGCCTCTCGGCCTTGAGGGTCACAACCATCGTAGGTGATGAGTTCCGTAATGCACTTTCTCTATTTCCGATTGTCCCATATGCCGTTTCACAGTCTCTCCGGGTGTCATATCGCAGTCTACAGCAAAGCAAAACATCATTTTTCCGATCACGAGCTCGAAAGCAAGTGGCCTTGAATTGCGATATTCTGAGAGATCTCGGGGAAATTTATCATTCGGCCTCACTCATAGCAGACCTAGGAAAACATCTCTTACGGGGCTCCGATACTCATCAGGGACCGGGTATTCAAACTGATGCTGCCGCGCAGCAAAATCCAGAGCTGCGTGCCTCTTCCACTCAAATAACCACTGGTAGGCACAAGGCTTCTTTGAATTTTGCCCAGCATTTGAACTAACAGCGAAACAAAGAGAGCGCATCCATTGATTTTCAAAATGCGCCTTCGACAGACAGCTCAAGGCCAACATATCAACCGTACCATCCAAATCTCTTTGACCCAATGTCGTCGTTGGATATATTCGAGAATCTTGAGCATGAGCTGGATGTTGAGGCTATTGTTGGAGGATTATTCCACGGATCCGTCTACTGATAATTATGTATGGATATAGGTTGATAAGGTCAACCAAAGGCACACTCCTACCAATTTTTAGGCGTGAGGCTGAGGCAGAGATCACCAGAAGAGGAATGTAAGCGCCAACACTTTTAGCGACGAACATCATAGTCGAAGAACTTTTATGTATTGTTCATTCAATGGATTTCTTGATTGGACATTAAATACTGTATACTACAATTACTTTTTTAGCAACTTTGGATGTACGTAATATCTACGTAGGATGCCACCTATATTCATCGCCTAAGGCAACCACCTAATTAAAGCGGCATTCCAAGGTTGTCCTTTATCACTACCTCTTGAGTCTTCAATCATGTCCAGCTTAACTGACCTCCTCAATCCACAACCACCCACAGCCTGGGAACAATTCTTGGCCCAGCCTTGCGTCTTCCTTGCGCGGAAGCTGTACACTTGGCATCAAACCATCCCTGCAAAACCACTCACAAATCCTGTTACTATAATCTGTATCTCCGATACTCACAACAGTCAACCCAGTCTTCCCGATGGAGACATTCTTATTCACTCTGGTGATCTCACGCAGTCAGGGTCATTAAAGGAACTCCAGGCAGCCCTCACCTGGCTACGCGCCCAGCCCCATCCCACCAAAATAGTTGTTGCTGGCAATTACGATATGTTACTTGACACAGCGCGCGATAACTCGAACCAAGCTATCGCTGAGCGGGCTCAGCTTGACTGGGGTGAGATAATCTATCTGGAAAACCAGGAGACTACCGTTTCCTGTGCAAATGGTCGCCAACTTAGAATATACGGGAGTCCCCTTACTGCTCGCTATGGCAACTGGGGCTTTCAATATCCTCGCAATCAAGACGTATGGACTGGCTCAGTGCCTGACCGTATTGATGTGCTAATCACCCATGGTCCGCCACGTGGACATCTTGACTTGCTAAATATGGGTTGTGTTCACCTACTGCGGGAGTTATGGAGAGTCAAGCCTAAACTACATGTGTTTGGACATGTCCACGCTGGTGCAGGCACCGAATGGATCTTGTTCGATACGTTCCAGGAGGCTTATGAGCGTACCGTTGTTGCTAGAGGGGGATTTTGGAATCTTCTGTTTACAATTCGCGAGTTTGTCAAGGCGTATTTCATGCCGAGTGTGGAGGCAAGATGTTTACTTGTGAATTCGGCCATTGTTGGAGGTTTGCGAGATGATGAACGGAGACGGCCCATCAAGGTTGTCATTTAATGTTGCAGTGCCTGGTTTACTATACTTTTAGCTTATTATTGATCAAATCAAAGGATATTTGTTGTCCCTTTGATCACTTCTTTTCCAACTCTTTTTTACTTCTGTTTTGGGTCGTCTAACATAGATACTTGTATAGTATATTTAGTGGATAATACGAATAGACCTCCCTAAACGATATAATTGAGTCTCATTTTCTGTTCTTATGCTAGGTGACTCCAAGTACACTTAAATGACCACCGTATCATTGTGGCGTATATCATACTCCCATCACCTTCCCATAATTACCGCTCTATCGCGCTGAGCCAGCCTGAGATTGCAAGCAGTAACGATACGCTCGGAAAAGGCACACATCCTCCTAGCTATCAATTAGGTTCTCATCAATTGATGTTAACCTTACACAGATCTTTTCAAACTCCCTCTACACACTTATATTGGATTAGCATAGAATAGCAGGAATAAAACGAGAAGAATTGAGGAAGAGGCGGAGAGCTCATCCGTTGTCCAACGTGCTACACGATCTATATCCCGATCCATGGATGTGCATACATCCATGTAGACTTCCGCACCGGCCCATAAAGCCCAAAGCCCACTGGGGTTTAATGGGGGCCTAATGGGCCCCAAACAGTACAAATATGCCGAGAATTCAGAAGTTGAACCCCCGTTTAGGGATTTTAAAATTACCCTTCGTTTTAACCCCGTTTCTAAGCCTTATTCTAAAGGTAATATTTTATTATTTTAAATCATTTAGAATCATTTACTAGTTATCTCTCTATATCACGTTTAAAAAAGCGAGAAAGCGCGTTGTTTAGATAATTTATAAATTACAGAAGTTCAATTAGAAAGTAGTGGTACTCCTACATAACTAGATCATATAGTTATATATATCAAGTAGTAAAACATCATTTTTATAGTATCTCGACCTCTAATGATCGGATTTTGTTTAAAATTAAGGTACACACTTATATAACTACTATAATCCTAGATTCTAAATTTAAACTTTATATACCTAGTGGAAGGTTATAATACAGAGATTACAGAGGCCGCTTAGGGTGGGCTTTAATGGGGGCCCATAAGGCCCCCATTAATGGGTTGTGGGCTGGGTCGGGGGTTTCGAAGGTAGGGCCCATAGCCCAGTACGGGTTGGGCTTTGCGGAAGTCTACATCCATGTCGTATTCCCGTTCTCTTCGTTAATTGCGGGTAGCTCTGCGGTTCTGAATGTTTCTAGTGGTACGGAATATAAACCAAACTATAAATACATACCAATATATAGTATAACCCCGGATCCCGAGATTCCTTGACTGTTACCTGTAAGTCTAATTTTTAACATTAGTATCCAAACACTGCAAAGTTTTTGGCATATTAGGCTAAATATGTACGTGGTCTCTGATACTTCTTCATCGCACTGTCTATATGCTCTGCCCATGTACTGGGTTGCATAGTGAAACGGATTCCATATTCAATCGAAGGATTCCTTTTCCATTCTCGCGGTTTTTACAATAATCAGTTGCTTTCAATGTGAGACATATCCTCACAACCTACGCCTGCGGAAGAAACAGACAAATCTTAGATCTAGCATGATCCTCAACGACGAAAATGGAGTCGTCGGGCTCCCGGACGTAGTCCCAGCTCCCCGTTACTTAAGGACTGTTCTCCTCTGCTACCTCTACCTAACGTCCTCTTAATAGGAGCCTATTATCCGTCTACTCGGATATGGCAGTCGTGTCAAGTAAATGCCCTACTTAGAGTTTATATTGCTAATATTGAGGATTTCCTCGCCTAGATTGTGGGCGAAGTTGTCGAGTCTCTATAACTTCACGATCAACTAGAGTTCGGCCCGAGAGGAGATACTGATGTTTAATCGCCTAGTCGCAGAGTAAACTAAGATGACTCGTAGTAATAAGCACCATTAACGTCATAAACGCAAGGTGAATGCTCCAACAGCCGATATATAGGCCAAGGATAGCCACCGTGAGACTATCGCCGAGACTCGACGCGCCAGCCTCCGAGGTCACCAGCATGCCGTGACACTTGACACCACTCTCCCGCAGGTATAGCAAGCAGGATGCTGAATTATATGTTAAGCGAGGCTTTTGCCTCACCACTATTCAGTGAAACGGACAGGTTCGGACACGCAACTAAGTAATGTCGGTCATAATAGGTTTGTCGGCATCCACCTTTCCATTGGCCTACTTGCTGAGACACCAAGTGGCATGATATAGGAACTGTGTTAACATACGAAAAGAAAATGGTGTGTGACATCGAGATATCACTTCTTTGCGACAACATTTCTATGCCGGGTAGGATCGCCCTTGGAATGAGGCGGTTGGTCACGTGATTGCCTTAAACCAGCCGATCCGACTGGAGTTCACGCTCCCTTTCCTAGGGCGCTTCAGGGTCATTTCTTCGAAGAATTGCTAACATACCATGTCGCGCTGCTTGAAAATATCTAAGCATCCTTTTAACTTCCTAACAACCCTGACCTCATATCGAACTTCAATTCCAGTTTTCCAATCCCTTTGGCGTCGAACGCTCAACTCGGTGCCTTTCGCGCGGCCAGGCACCACAATGGCTGTGAACCAGCACATCGAGTATAACTGGATCGAGGGTGTGGAGAAACTTGAAAAATACCAGCCAAGGGGTTATCACCCCATCATGGTCGGTGACGTGTTACATGACCGTTATCACATTGCAGACAAACTTGGCTCTGGGGGCTATTCGACCGTTTGGCTTGCCCGAGATACTCATCTGAAGCGATATGTTGCTCTCAAGGTCAACATAGCCAACTCGATTCCGCGCGAGACGAAAGTCCTTAAAGCCCTATCTGCTCCACCTCCGTCATCTTTGCCAGTACATCCCGGGTATGGTTTAGTACCTGTGTTCCTAGATGAATTCGAAGTGCAAGGTCCTAATGGGAGACATACTTGCTACACGGTTCCCCCTGCACAATGCAACCTTAGGGAGATCTCCTTTAGCCGTCTTTTCCCCCTTGAAGTTGCTCGAGCACTATCATATCGACTTACACAGGCCGTTGCTTATACACATTCAAAAGGCTATGTTCATGGAGGTTTGTTATAACGATTAATATCTATGTTGGATACTAGTTAGCTAATATTTGCCACCTTGGGTGATTTAGATATTCACTTAAGTAACATTTTGGTGAAGCTCCCGTCAAGTTTCGATGAGCTATCTATTAAGCAACTCTATGAAAAATATGGCGAACCCGAGACGATCCCTATCACACGACGTGACGGAGAACCATTGCCCCCTAATGCCCCGGCCAAGGCTGTTGTGCCGCTATTCCTAGGGAAATATGCAGAGGAGTTCTCATTATCTGACGCACACCCGCTTCTAAGTGACTTTGGTGAGGCGTTTTCCCCCGCTTCGGAAGCTCGTCTTGGGAAAGACTGCCATACGCCAGTCTCGTTTCGGGCCCCAGAAGCCAAGTTCGAATTAGAAATCGCGCTCGCATATCCCTCGGATATCTGGAGTCTTGCTACAGCAATCTGGGAGATTATTGGAATGAAGGCCATCTTTAGCACCGATTTTGTGGATGAGGATGAGATAGCGGCTCAGCATATCGATGTACTAGGACCTATGCCATCAGAATGGTGGCAGCGCTGGGAAGCACGACCCCGATTTTTCGATGAGCATGGACATCCACTAGAGTCCTATATGGAAAATCAATGGCCTCCGCTTGAGGAATCATTTGAGACCGGTGTACAGAAATGGAGACGGAGGATTGGAGGCGAGATTGAGGAAGACGAGAAAGCTGCGTTTCTGGATTTGATGCGCCGCATGCTGTCATTCCGCCCAGAAGAACGACCGACTGCTGAACAGGTGCTAATGTCAGACTGGATGGTCAAATGGGCATTACCTGATTGCGAGCGGAGCTAAAGGCATTTTCTTGTATTTAATACTCAAAAACCATGCACCAATAGTCAAATAACAAGGATCGATGCACAATTCTCTACGCAAACCGGGTTTAGAAATAGCAATTGTGAATTGGAAGTTTCAAAAGTGCCCAAAAAGTTGGCTCGTTCATCATGCTAAGAAGCGCACAAGTAACCCACGGCGAAAGAAACAAAAACTATATAGCAGGGGCAAATGCTAAATGGTCGTATATCCACGAGACATCCATGGATGTATGCATCATCGGATAAGGGACGAGTCGTCTCGAGATTCGGCGCAGAAGAAATAGTTTGGTGGTACTGAAAGGACACAGATAGCACAAGTTACATAATTTCTGAGGTGGGTATATCTTTTACGTATGTATGTATGGGAGCATAGAAGCAACAGCCCTGGGAGGGCAACATGAGTTATCGAAAATCTTCTGCGGTAGTGCATGGCCACTATATACATCGAAATTCTTGAAGCGCGCATACATGATTGCCTGACATCTAGCATTGAACAACAGATAGGCCTTGGTCTCTTCAGATGGAGCAAAAAGCATTTCAACATCAATATCGAACCTCTAAGACGTGAATGGCCCACTCTTCTGTGGCATTTGGACTACAACAGATTCACCTTTGCTACCAGGGGCTCCTTAGGATTCAACAAGTGTTGGTCCTTATTTGGCACTTAGTTTTGACCTGCTAAATGTGAGTAGCCGATGGGACTGTCCGTGTATTCTTCAAGGAACGCCTCGGGCGGCCAAACGACCTTTCCAGACTTCGGCCCACCACGGCGACTGCTGTCTGCCTTCTCTGGGGTATGAGTAGCATTCGCAAGAGCAAAGACCTCTTTGCCGTCGGTATACCCGTGGGATGCCACATGGTATTCACGTTGGAGTTGATCGGCAGCCTTGAAGGCGAAGGTCCCGTGCCAGCCATTAGGATCTATGACATGCCTGCCCATGAGGGTGGTGGTATTGTGTATGTTAGACCTGGTTAATAACTGATTAGCATCAAGTGTGTCGGAATATACAAATGCACGAAGCTTTTGCAGGGATATGCATTTGTCTCCATATCAAGGCAAAAAAAAAAAAGAAAAGAAAAGAAAAGCGCCAACAGGTGCCTAGGGCTAAGGATGGACACCACTTACCGAATCAATATTGCCTTGGGGGCCAGGAATTTATCTCGAGCTGTAGCATAGGCCAGGGCTACCAGATCTCTCTTGTGTTCGGCGCTGATAGTGTTACCAACGTAGAAGAAGATTCGAACAAAGTTGACTCCTTCTATAGCAGCCGCCATTCTTTCATGTCCGGATACAGTGCTTTCAGGCCGAGGGAACTTTGTATGTTGTGGATTATATCAAAAATTATGTTTTGTCGAAGGGTTATTATTGCCTCTTTATATCTTGCTACTTCCCCCGCTAGAGATGACTTAGAACTGTCCACATTGTTGATCACATCTATTGTTCGGTGTGATGAAACTAGTGAGCGGCTAGAGAGCTAAGTATAGAACATAAAATGTTGGAAATTGATGACGTGTTTGAGGTGCTCGTTGATTCTCGGCGCTAAATTGTGGCTCTAGGACGTGATGAGTGGTGGGTTTGCACATTGCATTCCAATAGTATAGACTAAATTGTACTAATCGTATTTCAATATGTGTATCGGTTATTGACATGCTCCTAATGCTTTTATTAGTTCATACTGCTGGACTAATTATGCATTAACGTACTCTATAGTCTTGCAATTGAGAATTTCGGTTGGAATCTGTAAATTAGAATGCTTGTGCTGGGGAGAATCTAAAAAGTAAGGGCGGGTATATATTGGCCCCTAAGGCATCAACTTTCGACCCGCGCGGCCCAAAACATCGCCCTTCCGTCTAAGCTACAACCATATACCGGAAGTGATTGCTCCTGAATTGGACTCCAAATCATAGCATATAAATAATCATCTTGGGTATATTGGGATATAGTTCAAGGATTTTGACCCGCCTGTCATCATTCTGGCAAAAATCCTTCCCCGCTGTGTCCGTGTTGGGACCAGAAGTCACGAACTTCATACCTCGACCACGTCAACACTACCATTGACTTCAAACACATCTCTTTCACGATTCACTAGGAAAATTCCTATCACAAGACACGTGTCGCTTCTCAACTTCAGAAACTTCTCAATCTCACCGTCTCACAAGATGAGGATCGCAACCCTTCAATTCGCGCCGAAGCTGGGCGATCTCAAAGGCAATATTGAGAAAGCAAATGCTTTATTGAAGACTGGCAAGACTGTTTCTGTAGATGGAAAAGAGCTTGGGGTTGGGGTCGATCTGTTGAAGCCCGATATCCTGGTCCTGCCCGAGTTGGCGATGACGGGTACGTACCTCCCTAACAAACCGTCCAGCATATATTGAGCAGCATGAACCCCGTCTTCCCCCAGTCTCTAACATTCAGCTCGATTTATGGGAAATTTTCACTGGCTAATCAATAAGTAGGCTATAACTTCCCTTCCTTGGAAGCGATCAAGCCATATCTCGAACCAGCTGGTGACGGTCCCTCTGCCTTGTGGGCGCGTGAGACTGCCAGACGCTTGCGATGCAAGGTCTGTGTGGGGTATCCGGAGATTGAGAAGGATTCTCAAAATCCCGGCAAAGTCACATACTATAACTCACTGCTTGTTGTCGACGAGAACGGGGAGTTCGTCCTCAACTACCGCAAAAGCTTCTTGTATTACACCGACGAAACGTGGGCGGCCGAAGGTCAAGTGGAGCGAGGGTTCCATGATCTAGAATTCGCTTCTCCGGGAACGCTATCTTCCTTGACGAACCCGGTGCATCAGGGCGAGCAGATTTTGTCCGAGAAAAAGCGGGTCGCGACTTCGCTAGGTATCTGCATGGATATCAATCCGTACAAGTTTGAAGCGCCATTCGACAAGTGGGAATTTGCAACTCGGGTGCTTGACTCCAAATCCCAGCTTGTTATTTTGTCCATGGCCTGGTTGACCACTCTGAGCCGGGAAGAACTCGATGCCTTGAAGGATAAGCCCGAGATGGATACTTTCAACTATTGGCTTCAGCGATTCTGGCCCCTGTTGCAAAGGAGGATGGAGCATGAGGTGGATCTTGACGGCGGAAAGGCGGTAGAGTCCCCGAAGAAGATCGTCATCGTCTTTTCTAATCGGTCGGGCGAGGAGCCACCGACAGAGGATACCAGGCCACCGGTGCGATATGCGGGGACAAGCACTATCATTGCTGTGACCCAACGGCCCACTATAAATGCTGCGGAGAAAGATGCAGGGTCAGGTGCGCACACCCCTGAGGAGGAAAGTGAGACAGAGGATGCGGGCATCCCATTCGACGTTAAGATACTTTGCTGGGACATGCTAGGCGCCGCGGAGGAAGGTATTTGTTTCGCGGATACTACGGCAGATCCACAAATGGTATTTGCATTGAAAAAGGCGTCCGGGTGAGGCAGCGCACTGGACGCGTCAGGCTATTCCACAAGCCAGAGTCTATGAACAGGTCTAGGGTCCACCCTTGCGACATGACATTAGAAATGGTATCTCGATCACCCGAGTTTCTGTGATACCTCCCAATCCAAGAATCTATACACTAGACGGTGTATATTGCTCAGTGTTATGGCGATCCTTCCTACAAGAATGGAAACTCCACCGATTGTCACAAGTGCATCATGTGGAGGGGATCCATGTGATAAAGGACCCAAACGTGATGACATATAGAAGAAGATCATCGAGATCGTCACAATCTTCAGTCGAAAAGCTCGGATATTTACCTTGATATCGCATCGAGGTAGAATTCTGAGGCCTCCTGATCACTCCATCTTCACGTTGATCAGTATGCACGCAAAGTACTAGGAAATACCTTTTTAGATATCCGATGCAACCCTTTGGAGACATGGTGGTGTGGAGGGCTTAGGGAATGCTATTTCAGGATGCTTGATCCGAAACATGTGATTCTCCTCTCCCCCACCCCGATGAGAGATCAGAGGTAAACCGATGAGAACTACCAACGATGTATCCTGTAAGTTGGGTGTATTTTGGAAAGAACTCGTGTTATATTATGATCTAGACTAGTACACCCACTACAGTATGCACGACCTTGTTTCCCATTGCTACCACGGTCCTGGGATATTCCCCTGTTGTGTTTCCTGATTTTCCTGATTCGGTTGAGGGGGGAATTCCATACACTAGTGGATCTAGCCTGACCACTTGCAGGAAGATAAGGGTGGACAGTCACCTCGGATCAATGCCGGTATATTGCATGTAGTTAGTCGGCTTCTAGTGTGTCTAGACTACACCTATATACTTGGTAATCGGGTAGATTTACGAAGTTCTTTGTATCCGACGGTCCGATCACCCCCTCGTAGTGGGTGAATAGCACCTGTGATTGGACCATAAGATGTCCCTACACGTGATCTGACGAATCCCTTCCCCGAGATCCGGCGGCCAATCAGAGACCAAGAAAGTAGGTGTGCAGCAGAGGGGCACGGGATGGCTGCACATGACTTCCGATGAGAGATGGAGGCGTAGACATCCCCGGGGCCATTCGAGCATTTTAGTTGGTTATCTTCAGCTCTTGTTGTCGGTTTCTTTTTGGATGTGTTTGCAAAATTGTCTAGACCTCCAGGGCTTTCAGGTGGCTCATTTGCGGTCCACAGGTCCACGGGTATGCGGTTTGCTTACGTCAGTGGATATTGTTGAATAGTTAGGGCGATCAGGTGATTTATTACACTATTGGTCGTTCTGATCCACCGGATTCAGCGCGACTCCTCCTCTTGACCACCTCCTTGCCACGTGAGCAATCCATCTTGAACTTGTCCGCTGCTCTACATCTTCCTAAAGAAACACGTTTTCTTATTTCTAAATTTACCGCGAGGTAGATTGCTAAGTCATTTGCATATCTTGATATCGGCTTCCTCAGATTTTCAACTTTCGCATTTTCACATCCCAATTTCGAATTCGGGGTTTCGCAGACAACGTGACCTGAGTCTTGTTGTTGTTGGGCAGGTGACTTCCTGTCAGGTGATAAAGAGAGATCATCCCAAGGTACGGCTCCATCAATGTCCCATCTCCATCCATATCTCCCCATGTTATTGCACCTCGCGTCGTGATGCTCATCGCAACTGGTGCCCTTCACGATGCTGCCCCCTGTGTGACCTGCGCTGCCTGCAAGCCATCATGACGCGTTCCTGATGTCTGCAACCTCGCGGATGTTTCGAGACATCGCATTATATGCGATCGCTTGATAATGTCACTACCCCGTAGAACTATCCCCATGCACTGTCGCTCGCCAGAAAAAATTCTACTGGCGATGACCGAGGTCCGACGTGACTGGCCTTCCTAGGATGCCTGAGGAGCGCGTCGGATCTACGCGTCTGTTTACTTCGCGGGGTGCCCACTGATCTTCCCAAGAGGGACTTGATCTACCAGGCACCAACTTACCGCAAGCTGCATTAACATCTCCAATCACATACCGTTCTCTTGTTCTCTTATTCTCCGAGACTTGTTTCACTCAACTTTTCACTTACTGGCCGCTAACCGCTACCACGCATAGGACGATTAGCTTTAGGGCTTAGCATGTCTGATCCCACCATGAATAGTCCGGATAACGGTTCGCATAAGCGCAAGAGAGACGGCTCTGAGGATCTTGGTCCCGACCCGCAGCGTCTTAACCGCTCTTCCCACGGAAGCAACGGCAGCATGGATAACCAGCACAACTTCGGCCACGGAGGGCTCGGAAACTACGACCATGGACTTCCTAACACGGGGGCCGAACTCAACATCGATCAACAAATTCTTCAACATGTCGGTCCGCAGAATGGCCTGTCCGATGATAACGCGTTGACCGCCAATGCCAAAGCCGCCCTAGCTGCCCACACTCCTCAGCACAAGTACCCCCCTCCTCCCGATTCTGGCTTCGATGCGAGCAACCTCACCCAAGGATTGTCCTTTGGCGATGAGATGAACCAGACTCCCATGGGCGGTGGTCACAACCACAATTCGACCGCCGCTGCAGTCTATGCCGCGCGTGAGGCTCAGAGTATGAACCAGAAGCCTACCGTTGGTTCCCCCGAATGGCACCAAATTCGCAAGAACAATCACAAAGAAGGTAAGGACTCACTCTACTGATCCAATATGTGCTTACATACTGACCCCTTCCCTTAGTTGAACGTCGCCGCCGCGAAGCTATTAATGAAGGTATCAACCAGATTGCCCGTCTTGTACCGAACTGCGATAAGAACAAGGGCGCGATACTCCAACGTGCCATTGAATATATCTTGCAGCTCCAGGAAGAAAAGAAGAACATCGACGAGCAATTCGAGAAGCACAGTCTCACTGCTAATCATGCTATCGCCGAGATCAGTGGCTCGAACTCCAAGCTCAAGGGCGAGGTCGCCCGACGCAACAACATTGCCCTGAAGTGGCTGTCGCGTTGCCGGGATGCCGGCCTGGACTTTGATGATTACGAGGAGTCAAAAGAGCTAGAGTCACTGGAGATGGATTAGGTTTACTATCCTTATTCTTCTGCATGTGCTACGACTTGTTGCGTTTCCGGAGGTCAAGACTTGAACATACCCTCATCTCTCTGTTTTTTTCAAATCTGCTATTCTGCTGTTGACAGATCTTTTCCCTTACTTACCATGGATGTTTCCTCCAATCGATGTAACCTCATCACTATGAACTTCTCATTACCCCCCGTTTCCTCGCAGTACGGTCTGCCTCTGGCATTCTGAGTGTTAAATTCCCCATTAGCTACCCTTACAACTTGTCTGTGCAATTTCTTCTGTTGCTTCACCCCTTTGATCATTCTCTGCTCACACACATTTGCGGTCTTTGTACGCTACTCAGGCTTTGTTCTTTTTCTTTCTTTGTTCTTTGTTCTCTTTCTTTCATCGTTAATGGTTTGTGGGCTGGCGAATCTACGGCTGGGATGGGTTTGCCTTGGAATGGAGCTACGGGTTGATAAGTCCTTTTTTTCAAACTGCTTTATTACATCTCCCTTTAGATTTATCCTTGTATGCATCGTGTCATAGTTGTATATTTAGCCGTGCGGTGGGTTTCACCAAGTCACGACATAAGTAGATGGTGTAGATAGGGATATATCCCTTTCATCGGGGTGAGGTTGTGGCCGAGGTGGCCCCGCTCTCGGAAGGTCCCGAGTCCAAGTTGCGTCTTCTCACTCGAGCACCGAGGAAGGAAGGGCCATAAAAATTGTACAGTTGGAGCGTCGTACGGATTGGCTATGTTCAATGCGCAATCTTGGAGGAGCATATTGCTCGCTTGCATCTCTCTGCTTGGTGTTATCACTTGTCCTGATAGTAATGGCTTAGGAAGTTCGGGAGCGCTTCCATGGATAAGATGGAGGATACAGTTTATACTTGAGTATAGTTCCGAAATAGTTTTAACATAAACAACCTTGGAACGAATGAGACGACTTAGATACTTGGGACAGGGTTGTATGTTGTAGGTGTGTCTAGGGTTACATCATTGAATAGTTACTATATGTCGGTAGCCCTAAAAAGAGAGCTACAAGTTCTATGTACCTCCATAAGGCGTCATTGGAGTTTAGATATAAGAAGAATAAGCCAATAAGCCATTGCTAAGAATACAAGAATACCTACATAGGTTATAATCCGCCACTGACTCACGGACTAGCGTGCGGAGATAACACAGCCCTGATCAGCTTATGAGGCTACCCCTCTATGATGTCAACGAAATCCAGATCATCTTCCTCTTCTACTTAAGTCTATTTCCCCCTTTCCCTATCCCTACATTTCTATAAACTATCTCAACATGTCTTCCTATATTGTGAGTAAATCACATATCCAGAACATACATATATGTATACACCCATGGGCATTTCGCTAACCCTCTTAGATCACGTGCAAGCCAGACGCAACCGACGACCAGGTTCAGGCGTATGCATCTCACGCCCATATTTGTGATACACTATACTAATATCTCAATGTCTTTTAGCGTCAAGGACCACGCCAAGGAACAAGGTGGCACCATCGGACACGAGTATTCGTTGATCAAGGGCTTTGCGTGAGTTGTTCTGACACTATTGGCTCTCTTCCAGCGTAAGATGGCTAATTATCGGTCTTGTTGATAGTGTTTCTTTTCCCAAGGATACCGTTCACAGTCTGGACTCACATCCGCATGTGGAGCATGTCGAGGCCGATAAGGAAGTGACGACGCAGTAATGATCTACTAGATGTGAGATTTGGCGGACAGCATACACAGCATACACAGCAGCACAGATTCGTTAGCATGTTGCACCATAGCCTATTCTGGTTGTGAGGTATACAACTGAGTCTTTACCAGCCAACTACGGATTTAATAGAGAGAACCAATGACTTATATGTTTCAGAGAGTATGTGTGTGTGACCTCGCAGATAGACATTGTTATAGATCAGTTGCAATGGACTAGATAACCTAGAACACAGGAATCTCCTCACCAAACCACCTCAAATAAAGAATATCAACAGAAGAAGATAAATATACAATTCCTCCCCTCAACGGAAAATTTACAGGTTAGACGCAGCAGTAACCTCATTGCCAGAGCTAACTCCGACATCCTTGACAACAACGGTCTTGCCGCTAGCACCGGTAATGCGCACATCAACAGTGCTAGTACCGAATCCGGCGGTGTTCTCGAAGAAGTTGTAGTAAGTGCGGGTGGTGCTCTTCCATGAGCTACCGCCATCAGTGCTAACCTCCAACGCAGTCACAGCCTCGTTGGCATTGACAACCTGCATCGAGAACCAGTAGGCGGATGTACCCTCCTTGTTCTTGAGCTTCAGGGGTCCATCCAGATCACATGAGACATATGACCAGGTGGTCTGGATGATGCCGGCGGAGATGTCGGAGAGCTCGGCGAAGGCATCTTGGAAGAGGTCGATGTGGTTGCTTTCGCATTCGGGGCATTGATCGACGATCTGGTTTGTGTTAGAGTTGCTTTGGGATGGAGAGGGAGGGTAGAGGACGGGGGGCACTTGACTTACCATTGCTTTGATGGAGTTACCCTTAGGTCCGGTGACGGATACACAGGCACCGCATTCCGCCGCATCGTCCCATCGCTGGAGAGAAAGGGCAGCACCGAAGAGGTTGCTTGGGAGGGTGTAGCCGGAGAACGAGCATGTTCCGCCGGCGACGTTGCCGCCGTAGAAGGTGGCTTCTCCAGGGGTTCCGTCGGAGGAGCTGGTGGAGACAGATTTGCTGGAAGCAGACTTGGTGGAAGAGGAGGAAGTGGCGGATTCGGTAGAAGTGCTGGCAGCCTCGACAGGAGCTTGGGTGGTAGAAGTGCTGGCAGCCTCGACAGGAGCTTGGGTGGTGGAAGTGCTGGCGACTTCGACGGGAGCTTGAGTGGTGGAGGTCTGCGCGGCGGTGGTCTCTACGGCTGGGGCAGCAATGGTCTTGACGACAGCGGCAGTCTCAGCGGTCGTAGTGGGTAGAACAGCCGCAGCTGGGGCAGTCTTGACAACTGCGACCTCGGCAGCAGAAGTTTCGGCGGCAGAGGTCTCAGCAACAGAGGCCTCAGAGGTCGTAGTCTCGATTTGGACAACTGGGGCGGGGGTTGTAGACTCCACGACAATGGCAGTAGACGATGAGGCCACTGTAGGCTCAGCGGAGGATTGGGACTCAACAGTAACCGGAGTAGATGTCGGGGTAACTGTAGTCTCTACGGAGGTCGCAGTTGGGTATGTTTCCACAGTGACGGTCTTGTAGTAGACGCTCATAGTGTAGCCCTTGGGACAGTATCCGTCATGTTCGCGGGCGCCTAATGGGCCGGCGGACACAGTAGCAGCGCTGACAAGAGCGGCCACGGAGGCTAGACGAAGATACTTCATTGTTGGAAATGAAGGGTTCTGTAAGACAAGATATCGAAGATGGAAGATCGAATGAGTGAAGTCGCAGATTGACTCTTAAGGATAGGACGTGCAGGTGCACAAAAAAGAATGGACGTCTGGATAACGAATGCCAGATTCGAAAGAATTACTGTTCCAGACAGAAAGTGCAAAGGAAGCAAAAGAAGGTATGAGGAGAGGGGGAAAAGATGGAATGGAGTGAGATATAAGTCTAGGCACGCTGATGATCCATCATAGTCTCCTGCATATGGCTTGATGAACTAGTAATACTAGTATAATTGGGTTCATTTCATAATAAAGAACTACACTCTAAAGATGAAACATGGCGTGGATCCTCAGCCAGTGTGAGTCCACCGGAGAAGCCGAAAACGGTACTTGGCCCATTATGCTATTCCGAGTTAGGGCTAGTGGAGATTGTTTAAATTAAAGAGGGAAAAAATGAGGAAATGACTGTGAGTCAAGGTGAAATGAGATTGCTGCTTTAGGCTATTAGTGGATTTGCCAGTGAAAAGGGAACAAATCAACAAGAAAAGTAAAGAACAGGTCTATCGGGCATCCCACATAATCTCGTTCAGCCTCAGTAGTGCATCTGCACTGGCCTTTTTCGCCGACATAAAGTCCTCCCGGCTCTCCGCCCCGCGTGGACCACGGAGAATTTCAGAGAAGCAGAGGTCTACGAGAACACGCAGCTCCTCGTAGGTAAATGGCTCGCCGTTTCCAGCAGCCAAGGCTTTGTTGCCTTGTGATGCAAAGGCCTCCTTCTCTTCCTTAGCGTAGTCCAGGGTCCTCTCGGCACCTTCCAGGAACCAGTCCAGGAATTTTGCGCTGCGTGGTAAAGCGACAATTTCTTGAGAAGCCTGGACATGTAAATCTGTAGCCGAATCTGACGATTCACCAGCTGGGTCGATGATGATGTTCTTCAAGTTCTGCTGGAGAACAAGCACATCAAGCTGCAATCGCAGCGCTCCATTCTCATTCATGGCCCCAATATACTGGGTGCAGGCGACAAAGACCCGATCGATAAACCTTGCCAGGCCCGATGTGATGAACCAGCGCTCAACAGATCCCAGATACGTCGAGATGTTGGTGTCGAATGCGATGAGATCATTGTTGAGTGCGAGGATTGTGGGTGACGCGGCGGTCGGTTGATTCATGATAATGTGCCACCAGTTGTCCGTTGTGTGTGGGGATGGAGTGACGGGTTCGGAGTTCCTCAAGTTGGGAGGGTTCGGCCCGGCCATTGTTTTAGTCAACATGTGGATGATGCCACAGCGGATGTCAACATGCATCGTCAGAAGTGCAGTATCTCCAAGCCGGTGTAATGATTGGAGCGTCCCATCAAAGGCCACAGCAGTCTCGTGGTTGAGTGGCAAATGCACCGGGTTATTGATGCTATCACGATTAGGTTTCATCGATCCGAACAGAGTCCATCTACGAGACGGCCGGCCAGTTGCAGTCAAACTGGATGACTCGGCATCCGCGGTCTGTTCAACCACAAGTCGAATTCTCGCGAGGTGACTTGCAAGCCATTGCATGCTGTTGTACAAGAGCGAAAGGGAAATGACGGTTTTCGGGTCAGATATGATGTCGTAAGGCTCCAGTGGCACTTGCCCCGTTCGCTTGAGAAGAAGGTCGATTTCCGTATCGATCAGGGTCTGTTTCTTGTCCCCAGCATTTTTCCACAGTTCATCGACAACATCATGGATGTCGCCTGAATCAGCAAAGGAAGCCGCAGCTTTAAGTCGGACTTCGCCTCCTCGGTTCCGTGCAGAGACTTTTGTGACCATTGCTTTGTACCACCCACAGCACTTGTCGTAATAGGTCACGATCTGGTCAATGAGAAGCTGCGTAAATGCTTGATCGTGTGGAATACTTGACAGCATTTTGCTAAATTCGCGAACAATGGACATGAATTTGACCGTTCCCTTGAAAATAGGCCGAGGAGAGGCCTTGGCCCAATGGGGGTCTTCTGTGAACGCATCTGCGGCAATGAAGCTGAGCGTGCAGAGATCCGTCACTGTCTCATCCAACTGGGGTAGGAAGACATTCACCATGAAGTCATCCAAAAAGGAGGTCAAAGTGCCCATAGAAATATCCGCATCAACAGGGACGATATCTTTGAGCCGCTGGATGAAAGATAGGGAGGGAGGAAGAAGGATTCCCATATTGAAGACACTTGGTTCAAGCAAAATCTTATGCCCGGTCCCTGAGTTACCCTTATTAGATTGCGTAGTATCATTTGTTGCGGTCTTTTGCCTTGACTTGGAAACAAGTCCCGGCACTGAGGACTTCAGGATTTCATCCAGTTCGTCTTGTTCAGCTTTCATCGCGGAATTCTGCTCAATATCGGATAACTTGAACATTTTCTACAACGTAAAGGGTCAGCCAGCTACTTAAGAATGATAAAAACGACTAGTCTCCTTACCTTATTCTTATCGCGGTTGCCTGTGTATAGATGCCGTCGAGAGTCATTCTCCTCCGCTCTAGATCGAACAGAAGAGTCTCCATCGGTTGCAAGGTAGTCGTGCATGAGTGATCGTATCTGGCAAAACAAATTAATATCCGTGATGCCAGTCAAAGCTGTTGGCATCTTACCTCGCTTTGTAGAAGTTTCCACAACTCCTTGAATCCCCCAGAAAGCGTCTCGCTTTTAATCAGGCCTTCTCGTTCCACAATGGCCGCAACGACATCGTGAAGAATCCGGTGGCCTTCCGCAATTGCCTCAAATTTGGCATATAGTGCCCACAAAAATTCAGAAAGAACGTGGCCACGCTTTTCAATGATCTCGGTGGGGAGACTGGACTGTTTGTAGTTGTCCTGGGCTGAGAAGCTCTTGGTTGGTGCAGGATAACGAGTGTCAACCTCTGCGTTGGTCTTATCCACCACAGCAAACAGTTCGACCGGAAGACGCTGCTCAATTCTATGAACCGCGACGTCAAGGTGGCCCATCTTGTTCAGCGCTTCAATAAGTAACTGAATGTAGGAAAACGTGTCAGCCTCCGGGTTCCGAGAGGCGTCTTCGACCATGGGCGTCAACGGATCGAACTTGGCTAGGAAACCATACACAGGCCGTTCCCAAGAGCGGCTACCGGCCAAATTAGATGTATGCACCTCTTTTTCATCAGACGTGGGTGCTTTCCATCGGTCTGAGCAATAGGGTGATTTAAGGTATAGGTGGTCGTGCAACTCCTCGATCAGGATGTCTGTGAGTGACGTTTCCTGGTTTGTGAAATAAGCGCGAATGTCGGATAAAGCGCCAATGTCCTCCAGCTCCGAACGCCGTAGAACCCGGAGACCAGTGTGAAGCACATCCACGGCTGCAAGGAAGCGCTTATCTGAAATCTGAGATTCCAATTTCTCGGGAAGGGATTGGATTTCCTCAATCTGAGTGAACAGCTGAACGATATCGTCGTAGTTCTGAGAAGACGTTGCCAGCCCTTTCAGCTCCGGCTTGGTCGATATTAACCCGGATTTGGCCTGATCCAGGGCATGCCTCAGGCTGCGTACTCGAGTTTGCGAGGAAGATATATTGGATTGGATTTTGTGATATGTTCCAATAGAACTGTTGAATCCCTGATGGTGTTCTATGACATGCAATTTTAGCATATTCCTGTCCAAACCACCGCAGAAAGGACCTACCATTGACAATTGCCTTCAATGTCTTCTGGATATCATTGTACATATGCAAAAATTCCGGTTCGCGCTCTGCTTTGCCCAATGTACTCGTGTCCATCAAACTCAAAGCAACGTGTACCGGGACACACTCGGCATCAGTCATGAAATCCCAGTCGCGCTGAATAGACTGGAGAATCGCTGCAGAAGGTAGCGTAATTAGCTACTGGGCCAGGCTAAGCAAAAGAAAAAGACATACTTTCAATGGCCTGAGGTTCCCCCGAATCATTACCCATCTTAACCACGGGCGACGCATTCCTCTGGCTCCTCTGGTCCCTTTGGTCCTGCCGTTCCCTTTGTTCTCTCTGATCTCTGTAATTCCGTTGGTCTCTGGGCTCTCTTTCGTCCCTGTTGTCCGCGTACCGACTTGCATCTCTAGACCGTTCTTCCTGGTACTTTCTGTCGGGTTCTTGGTTCCTTGTGCGTGACCGCGAAGAGGGATGGGAAGAGGCTTGCGAGGAGGGGTGCGAAGAGGGGTGCGCAGACGAGTGCGACGAGGGATGCGATGAGGGATTCGGAGATGGGTTCGAGGGCGGTTGCGGAGAGGGTTGCTGCCTATCCCGGTTCGTTCGATCGCGCCGGCGCTCAGGCGACTGGCTCGGCACAGGAGATTGACCAGGTGGTAGAGCCGGCGGCTGGGGCGAGTCTGGATAGAAACCACCGTATCCCCCAGGCCGACGATCTGAACGTCCACCTCCGCCTGGTGGTGCGGCACCTCGTCCACCATATCCGTTTACCCCAGGGTTGTTGTTGTTGTTGCCACCGTATCCCCCATCGTTGCCATCATACCGATTGGGACCGGAGTAGCCATACCCGTTACCATAACCGTTTTGGCCGCTCATTGCCAATGATGCCCGCTAATCACGGGGTGTTCCAGCTCAGTATGGAAGCGTTGGTGGGCTGTGACAAGGGGCTGACGTGGGGCTGTTAGCCAGAAACTTTCGGTCTTAGGTCCTGTGACTTGCGCGCGACAATTGGCGAGGAGCTGCGAGCATCCTTGGCTGTGAAATAAAGGGAGCGCTGGAAGCAATTCAGTGATGCCGTGGTGATAGCGTTGAAACAGGCCGGGGCGGAGTGTCAGGCTCCACCAGAGCTTCCCGCATTCCATTCCACTGGCCAGTTGTCAGTCTACTACGAAAACCTACAACATACCGTTCGTTATGCGCCTGTATTTCTTACTAATAGCTATTTGGTATTCTGTTGCACTATTAATTATTCATGTTTAGATACAGCATCGGAATGGTGTATGTTCTAGGCTGTATTCTACATAATGGCGTCTAATCAGTAGTAGGCATGGACATGAATCACGGTCTATCAATGCCGCAGACCACTTATTTGGAGATCGGTTGGGTCTCGCGCTCGAGCCACGAACGTGTAAGATCGTCTCCCTGGAAGAAGTGCTCTGTCTTCGCCCAGATTTCAGCGTGGTAGTCATTTACCCACTTGAGCTCGGCGTCGCTCAGAAGAGACGGCTCAATCAGGTTGCGACCAATAGGAGTCATCGTAACATGTTCAAAACCTAGCCACTGTTTGTCACCAAAGTTGTGGGCGGTTTTAACTTCGCGAGCCATGACAATGTCTATAAAGAGAGGTATTAGTACTTTTCCAATTGCAGCCGCAGGCGGTACAACTCACTCTCAATTCGAATACCAAATTTGCCGTCCTCGTAGTATCCGGGTTCTATGTCAAAGATTAGTTTCGGACTGCAACAAATAGAGGAAGAGAGACAAACC
The DNA here is from genome assembly GCA_019190355.1 of Penicillium palitans. Lineage (NCBI taxonomy): Eukaryota > Fungi > Ascomycota > Eurotiomycetes > Eurotiales > Aspergillaceae > Penicillium > Penicillium palitans. The sequence goes on along the minus strand of JAHAQQ010000041.1, from coordinate 111,460 downwards.
ATCCGAAATAACGTTTCCGGCCGCAATGGGGACCTCGGTGTACTGAACCCGCGTCCCGATGCCAATAGGGCCCTCGTGAACATTCTAAACAGAGATTAGCAAATTGTAAGGTTTCTGATCGGCGATAATACTCGCCAGATAGGATCCAACGCCATGGCCTGTTCCATGGAGGTAGTCCAAGCCTTCCCTCCACAAGTGCTGGCGCGCCAACACGTCAATTGCAAAGCCACTGGTGCCCTTGGGGAACACTGCCATGTCGATTCCAATAGTTCCCTTCAAAACTAGCGTGAAAGCACGCTTCTCAAACTCAGTAGGAACGCCGAAGTGGAATGTTCTCGTGGTGTCGGTCGTTCCATCCAAGTATTGACAACCAGAGTCGCAGAGATAAATGGCCTTGGGATCAATGATAGCACAGCTTCCCTTCTCGGGGCTATAATGAATGACCGCGCCATTAGGCCCAGTCGATGAGATGGTATCGAATGAGAGACCAGCGAACAGATCATGCTTGGAGCGGATCTGTTCCAACTTGTCAGCTCCGTCGACTTCGTCCAAGACAGTCTTCTTGTTGACGAGTTCGTTTTCAAGCCAGGCAAAGTACTCGGTCAGCGCAGCACCATCGCGGATATGACAAGCCCGCATTCCTGCAAGTTCGACTTCATTCTTAACAGCCTTTGCATCCGCGACTGGGCTACGGGTCTCTTCGACCTGTCCTTCGCCACCAAGGCTAAGGCTGAGAGCCCAAGAAGCCTTGTTTGACAGCAAGAACTTTGCGGCGTTCTCACCCGCAGACTGGCTTTTGGTGCTGAGCGCTTGAGCGTCAGCGAAGATGGAGTCGTATGGCTTGACGACAACGTCTTGCCCAAAGTGGGCCTTGACCTCTGGTGTCAACTTGTCATCTTCGACATAGATCTCAGCGGTGGTGGGCGTAATAACGGCATAGGAGAAAAACACAGGGTTGTAGGGAATACTGCTCAGAGTTAGTCAATTGGCAATGGTGCATCACGGTAAAGACACTATTCTTACTCGGTTCCTCTCAGGTTGAATAACCAAGCAATCTCATCGAGCATAGCTGCAATAAATTAGTCATTTTGCAGGGCTGTAATATATGAGAGGCGGCCATACAAATGATGAATCCGGCCTTCTTCTTTGACTCAAGTTCCTTCCGCAGCTCGGCCACCTTATCTTGGAACGCCTTGCCGGCATACTTCTCGGGATGAACGCGCACTTTCTCGCTGGGACGCGCGGGGCGTTCCTCGCCCCAAACCAAGTCGACCAAGTTCTCCCGGACCCCTACGAGGGATGAACCATTCTTCTTAAGGGTCTCTGCCAACTTCCGTGCACCAGCTATTGAAGATTAGCGCGACTATGCACTTCCAGATCCGAAGTAACAACACTCACACGCTGTGATTAGAGAGGGATCAACACCAACAGCCTTGCCTCCTTGGGCCTCCTCCGTGGTCCTATCAAGAAGATCAGTTCCCGTACAGATCGTTCCGCATAACGGTCATCTCGTACCATTCCTGCCATGTGGGTACGCCCTCGACTCCACCCTTCAAGAGCTGCCAGTTGGTATCCAATTGTTTCGCGGCTTGGTTGAAGTACCGTCCATCGGTGGACAGCGCAGCTTTGCTCAGGGAGATGATTGCAGTACCGGCCGAGCCAGAGAATCCCGAAACGAATTCTATGGAAATGTTAGCTATCGGCGCGGGCAAACTAACAGAAGGGGGGCGATCGTTGACCTCGGCGGGCATCACATGGTGCGATATACTCGGACTGGTGGCTATCTTCTGAGGGTACAACTATACGAAGCTGGTAAGCACAACTCGAGGTTTAAGCAACGGACACGTAGATGATGTCATACTGTAAACATCGACTTTGTGCTGCTGCATCAACTGCCTCAGCTTTGACAGGCGTTCAGAGGTATCCACGGCCCCCATATCGACTGTGTAGCGTGGACCGAAAACGGAGAAGTATCTTGGACGGGAGGCGGGCCTTAGTGATGGCAAAGATGTCCAAAGGCGAATTGGACGGGAGAGGAGCATGGACACTGGTAGTCTTCAGGAGATTCCTCAACCTGTTAGCTTTCAAGAAGCTAAGCGAAGGACAGATTAAAGGCCTCAGATAAGCGTACGATAAGCTAATTCCGCAGGTCGTGTGAACTCCGTGTAAGTGGCCTTTTACCGGTGGAGAGGCTTTTGGTCATAGGGCGAGCTCCGAGCTCCGGCGTCGCGGCTACACGCGGCCCACACTTTGTGTTGTCATGTTTGCACTCAGTCACTCTAGTCACTCGTGCGTGTCATCTCTTTTTGATAGTCTTTTTTACAGAGTAGATGTCTTTGGTTTAGGTATTTCCCCCTTATTGGTGTTGTGGCTAGGAATATTGACTGTTCCAATAGCCTATAATGTGCAAAATGGCATTTCTATGTGTGCTTTTGATGTATATCTTTCTAGTTATAGTCTAGTATGAAGGAGTGGTCTAAGGCAATTGAGTATTTTCTCTTTCCAAAATAATACGTTACAACATTTACTAACTCTGTTACAGCTTGAACCCTTGGATCAATAACCATGGAGAATATCAATTCCGTTAGCGGGCGCATTCGAATTCCAAGATATCTAAAGCTCATCTAGAAGAGGTCACGTGTCTGGAAATTAGAGAATGAGCCCCGCGGTTACCGCTCTAGAAACCGCCTCGGCTCTGATTGGCCAAATAAGGCAAACAATAGATTCTGCCCGTCATAGCCCCCGTGCTTGTATATGTCACTTCTCTTTTTCATTTTCACAACCACGCGCTTGCTGAGACAAAATGGCAACCTGGATGTCTGACGAGGGTCTTGGGGCCAGAGAGTCAATATCAGAGGCCCATATTGTATGTGTGCCATGTCTACCTCTAAGATCCAACGGCTAACAAAGAACCAGCTAGTCACCGAGCTCTATAACCCAGCGAACCAACGGGACCCCGCCAGGATTAATGAGATCCAGACACGCCTCCAGCAGCTTCAAAAGACTGAGAATGCATGGGCAATTGCTGATTCACTTCTGCAAAGCGAACATTCTGCCCAGCATCGTTTCATGGGAGCCCTTACATTCACAGTGAAGATCAATGTCTCATGGTACGGTCAATCTCTCCGATCCGCACCTCTATCACCTCATCCGTATGTGACGAATTATTGCTGATATAGGATATAATTAGGAATGAAATCAAACAAGATTCGGCCACAGAGATCATGCAGCACCTAATCAATCGCTTCGTTGCTTTGGTAACCAATGGTGAACAAGCAATGGTTGTGAGAAAGCTTGCCTCAAGCTTAGTGGCCATTTTTAGGCACCCTGTCACGCCATGGAAACAAGCTATTTGGCAGCTGGCTGCAAGCCTCGTCCACGGCGGATACATATCCGAAGAAGAATCACGAGCGGTGGATTTTCAGGAGCGGATACTTCCAGCGTTGAGCAAGAGTGGATCAGGTGCACTTTTGTTTTTCTCAATTGCACTTGCTGAGGAGGCCCTCCGACTGGACTCTGAACCCCAAGATGGGACTGGAGATACCTCGGCTATTCAGCGAGCCATACACAACATCAAGGATGGGTTGCTTTTGGTCCAATTCGTCCTTGGGGAAATCATGCAGCATGCAAAGGCAGCTGGGGATGATGCGGTCGATGTGGCACTAGCGGCTGAAGCCATGAATTCATGGAAGGTGAGTTAATCTCGGGTTTTGTTACTTCCGTCTTCAAGGGCGCAACCGCTGATTTGACTACTACCTCGCAGACATGGTTAGGTGTTCATGGAAATCGCCAACGCTCCTCTGCCGAAGATGTTAATGTCTTGTCCGTCCGATGTGGGCAGACTGTCATTGAGACATTGAGGGTACCTAGCTTGAGTGAAAGCGCAGCTTCTATTTTGACCCAAGCTTTTGAAACCCGCCGCTGGGCCTTCGACGACAACTCACTGTGGCTCGTCTCTGAAATTCTTGCCGATTCAATTGTAACGATCCACATTGCTGCGGTGAGAAGTGGCGATGAAGGAACGGAGAGCATGTCGTTCGTTGATCTCTTGATTGCATATGTGTCGCATTTGCACCTAGATATATTCAGCGACCCCATGGCCCCACAAAATGCAGCTATCCTCACACTTATCCATGGGATTTTTAAAACCCCTGGCTATGCTTCCATTGACGATCTCGGCACCCCGCGTGTCTTGGAGTTCTGGAACGACATTGCAGAGAGTCTCCCTGATCAACTCGAACAGGGAAGTTCTAGGTATGACTTGGTAAAGTCACATCTAGCCGAAGTAGTCTTGGGTCTTTCCAGCAAACTACTGTATCCTAAGTCCGAGGATTTGGAAGACTGGGGCGAGGAAGAGCGAAGTGAATTCGGTGCCTTCCGTCATGAGGCCTGTGATTACTTACTTTCAGCATACCCTGTTCTCGGTGTCGAACTGGTCACTGTCTTCCAGAGAAGCGCCACGTCCTGCCTGGAAAGTCGGGACTGGCGCAATTTCGAGACTGCCATGTTCTGCATAGCTCAACTCTCAGAAGCAGTAGACGAGAATGGCCACGCCGACCAGTGCCTCGACGCCATCTTTGGCAGCGATGCCTTTGCCAGGCTCTGCGCAGGCGGGGAGACTGGAATACCGCTCAAGGCTCGTCAGACCCTGGTGGATTCATTCGGAAAGTATGAATCATACTTTGAGCGTCACAGTTCATTACTTCCGGGTGTTCTAAACATCCTGTTCGAATCACTCAACTTCGAGTTGTGTGCGCACGCGGCTTCAAGGTCGATATTGACACTTTCAAAATCGTGTGCTCGCGTCTTGACGTCAGATCTTCCCGCATTCTTAGATCAACTGGACCAGTTCAGAAGCAAGCCGACGGCAACTGTCTCCACCATGCCTAAGGTCCTGGAAGGAATTGCTACCATCATACAGAGCTTGCCTAGTGACCAGGAAAAGGTACAGACGCTAGAGAGAATTCTCGGCTTCTTTGTTCAGGAAGCTAAGACAGCACGGGAAGAGGTGACCGGTTCTGCTCATGAATTTGGCCGTCTACGCGGACACCTTGTGTTGAGCTGCATTGCGAGTATCGGAAAAGGCCTTCGTTCAGAGAGCGAAGTCATCGATATCGAGCTTACAAAGGAAGGAAACCCGTATCCTCCATCCTTCTGGAACTCCGGACCAGGTGCCGAGGCTCAGCGCCTAATCATGGAGGCCATGAGACTTTTGATTGTCGATTTCCCCGTGGATAGTAGCATCATTGAAGCAGCCTGCGACATTTTAAAAGCTGGCTACACCGAGCGGGCAGGGCTTTTTGTCTTCCCACCCTCTATGACAGTGGACTTTATCAAGAGCTTTCCTCTCGGCATCTCCGGGACAGATGTTATCATGGCGACCGCCTCATCATTTTTGGCATCTCACGCTCGGCATGCGATGAATATCCGCAGTGAGGCTGAGGCGCTGATCGACCATGTAGCCCAGCTCTTTTCCTCGATGCTGCAGAATCCGGATGTATACGACCCAGAGACCGCCAATGCCGGTATTGATTTCCTCACACGACTTTTACCAAAGTACTACCCGATCTTGTTTACTCCTATGAAGTCAAATCTGAGCGCAGAGTCTCCCCTCGCTGTGCTTCTTCATTTCACGCTTCACGCATTGACACGACCTGAACCACTTCCTCTTCGAGCTGCATCTGCATTCTGGGTTGCATTAATAGATCTCCGCGGCAGCTCTCCGGAAGAAATGAACATACTCGAATCAGTTCATCAGGAGTTTATTCCACGCCTGTGTTATACAATCATCCAGCAGATTGCTGGCCGATGCGCAAGATCAGACTTGGTCGCCCTGAACGACGCTCTGCGACGCACTGTTTTCAAGAAAATGGCATTGGCACGCCCGGCTCTCAAGGCCGCGCTTGACTCTTTGGACGCCCAGGTCACAGATGCAAACGGACAACAAGTGCCACTCCTATCGGCACAAGACAAGTCGCGGTTCTTGGAGTCTCTTGCCATTGCCCGAGGTAGTCAGAAACCTTCTCTGGATCTTGTACGATCCTTCTGGTTGAAATGCCGTGGGATGAATTTCGATTATGCCCAGTAATAGAGCTTGCGTTGCTGGTACATGACCTGATGATTGGAGTTGATGGGTCCTGCAACTTCGGTGTTCATTTAGATATCCATTTGCATGACATGCGCGGTGCAACTTGATTTAATCCTACTTGAGAATTTCTATTTGCATTCATCTAAGTGCCATAATTGAGAAATTTCCAAACCATTGAGTAGTTCGGCCGCTGTGCATATAAAAAGGAATGTGCCCTTTACCACCGTCACATACATCTAAAAAGACACGACAAACCTGCATAAGTGACTGACTATTCTTGTGGTCTAATAAGTACAAAACCAGACTTGCCTACCACGGGACCATGACCCACTTAAAGTTGACATTGACCCACCAACCTTATTGTGAAACGTACACAGACCATAGGTTACCTTGATCTCTAATTCCTGCGCTGTCTTTAACACCATCCGAATAATATGGCCGTTTAGCATATACATATACACGGAAATTTCGTTCTATAGGGATTTTGCTTTTAATCTCATAGTCTGTGGCCGATCATTATCCTTCTGGTTATGATACCGGGAAGAAATAGCTATAAGGATAACATCTGAAAGAATGTCTAAAAAGCCGTCGTAGGAGTATTTAAACTGTAAGGTCTCCAGTAATATCTCGAGCTATCTACATATTCAAACCTCGGAACTCTACAATACTTACGTTATTAAGTATAGAACCCAGTGGACATAAGCGGCAGACTATTCTTGTAGGTACTACATAGCATTTGAATCTGATACACCAAAATCGACTGGCAGAATAGACAATAACGCCTTGTATTCCACGAATGGGAGCATAAATAAAACACCTCCAACGACTCTTTCCGTAATTCCCCGTTAGCGGGCCGCCGTCGGAGACTACGGAGACGACGGAGACTACGGCGTGACATGGGGAGAGCAGCCGAAGCTCCGATTGGCTATTGTCTTTATCCGCGGACTAAAAACGCCAATCATGCCTTTTTTTGCTACCGGCCCCTGGACTCTCGGTGGTTGACTCGGTGCAGGTAGCCTATTAGGTGACAGGGCGTGGATTAGTTTAAACCGTGTTATGCAGGGCATCGTATTCTTCCGCTAAGGTACAGAGTACACATGTATGTAATAACCTCGGAATCGTTCAAACGGGTGAAACCCTGTGTAACATAGCACCCTATGACTCCTTTTTCTAGTCTACATGCAATGATTGGCTTCAAGATGACAAATGTATCAAATCGTATTTGGAATGTATGTCACGTTAGACATCTACTCATGGCTCATGTACAAGAAATTTTTAGGACACAATGATCAAGGCTGAAACAACTGAGACAAAAGCATATCTACCAACCACGGCCAGCCAACTTATCAGCCTCGGGCAAGTGCTTCACGTTAATACCAACCATGGCCTCACCGAGACCCTGGCTGACCTCAGCAAGCACCTTGGGGTCCTTGAAGTGAGTAACAGCCTGGACAATAGCACGGGCACGCTTCTTAGCGTCACCAGACTTGAAGATACCAGAGCCAACAAAGACACCATCGCAGCCCAGCTGCATCATAAGGGCGGCATCGGCAGGGGTGGCAACACCACCAGCGGCGAAGTTAACAACGGGCAGACGGCCGAGCTCAGCAGCCTGGCGAACAAGCTCGTAAGGGGCCTCGATCTCACGGGCGAACGCGCGGAGCTCAGGCTCAGCGTCCTGGCTAGCGAGGAGAATACCACGGGCACGGCTGATCTGCGCATTGACAGTGCGCATGTGCTTAACGGCCTCGACAACATCACCGGTGCCAGCCTCACCCTTAGTGCGGATCATAGCGGCGCCCTCGGAGATGCGGCGCAGGGCCTCACCGAGGTTACGGCAACCGCAGACGAAGGGGACCTTGTAACCGTGCTTGGTGACGTGGTAGACATCGTCGGCGGGGGTGAGGACCTCGGATTCGTCGATGTAGTCGACGCCAATGGCTTCCAGGATCTGTATACCGGTGGTTGTTAGTGTCATTGTTACTTTTAGTTTGCCTCCCCCGCCACCGGGAGATCTCCGTTTTCCCTCGTTAAGCTGTTTACCCCTCCCCCGCAATGGAAATCATTGTCACATACCTGGCATTCAACGAAGTGTCCGATACGGGCCTTGGCCATGACGGGAATGGTCACGGCTTCCATAATCTCCTTGATCATGCTGGGGTCGGACATACGTGCGACACCACCCTCAACGCGGATATCAGCGGGGACACGCTCGAGGGCCATGACGGCAGCGGCACCGGCTTCTTCGGCAATGCGGGCCTGGTGGAGGAATCTGTTAGTTTGATATGCTAGATAGTATCAATTCCTCGTCCAAGAGATCATACCTGCTCAGCGTTCACGACGTCCATAATAACGCCACCCTTCAGCATCTGGGCGAGGCCGGCCTTGACAGTGAAGTCATTGCCGGTGGTTCCGTTTGGAGCAGCCATTGTGAATTAGCTAAAATAAAGAAGGGAATATGGACAAGAGAAAATAGAAGTAAATAGGAAGAATAGAAGAATAGAAGAATCAAAGAATAAAAAGAATGCAAAAGAAAAGAAGAAAGTGCCAAAGGTGAGTCAGTAGGAAATACACTTTTTCCCCAAAGTTACTTGCCTCAGGCCAATCAGACTCAGAGCGCCCCTCGCCCACGAAGATCCCTGGACATTCCCTTTCCCGTTTCCGAGGATAGCCTTTCCCGGTGAGGAACAGCCCACCGCCTGCTCTCTATGGTTTGACGTTGGGGGAGACAGACGTCCAAGGTTCCTCTTAGTCACGTTATTACATTGCCCAGGTGGATGAGTGCTTGGCTCTTGGCATTAATGTGACTGCCTAATTCAGTAGGTGAGATAGACTACTAGGTACCTACTCCGTATATAGGTATGTACTCCGTAATAGTTATGTGGTATAGACTTGGGGACACATAGGTAAGGGTCCAGTTTTGGAAGTGACTCATCACTGATATTACTCCGTACACTTTATCCTATTCCGGCAGGTGAGTTGCTTTCTTTATAACACGGTAGCTATATGTTAAGCTATAAGCACCCATATCTGCATCTACATCTAAGTAGACAAGTTTCGGCCATGCATCGTACATGATAATCCATAACTAGTTAACTATTGTACATTGCTACATGTCTATTAATCTAGCATTATATATACACTTCCCCAGATGTCTATACATCTCCTAGTAGTCTCAACACACATAAGTATACTAATACAACAATCAATCTAACCAGTTAGCTAGACTGATATAAGAAAAACAAATAAAACAACCAAACTTCGAAAAGAGCCTCAATCCTTCAGAACCATCCATGGACGAGCTCATCGATATATGACGTCACCTGGCATTCTTATCGGCCAAAGGGAGCGCATCTCAACCAAATCCGACTCGCCAACTCCCTCAATTGCAAGAGAGACAAGCAAAACAGCACAATGTCTTTCAGATTATTCACCCACCAACCTGCCACCCTTCTCCGCCTGGGTCTAGGCGTCGGCATCGGTCTCTCTGCCGCAACCATGCACCCCTTGTCACCCTTCCGCGCCGCCCCAATGCAATGCCAGTACGCCGTGCCCCAGCAATCCTTCAACAAAGATTCAGATTGGGCAGTCAATCCCGCTGAATCTGTGGGACAGAAGCAGGTCCGTCCGCGGCGGACTGGGCTGCTGAACGCGGAGACTATGCGCCAGGTTAGCTTGGGGAGTGTGTTGGGGCTTGTTGCTGGTGTTGGGTTGAGAGCATTTTCGAAGGCTTTGGTTGTTATTTTGGGAATGGGGGTTGTTTTTGTTGAGGTATGTATACGCTAATTGCCGTAGCCTTGGCCTTTCCATTGGCTTTGTTGAGGTTTCGCTGTTTGGGGTTATGGGGAAAATATGGATATACTTGTGGCGGTACGCTGATACTTCTTCTGAACCATAGTTCGCTGCATCCAAAGGGTACAATATTCTTCCAATCAACCGGATTCAGAAATATGTTAAGCGCGTTGATCTGCGTCGCGCTATGAGCGAGAAACGGCCGTTCAAGATGAGCTTCGGTGCTATGATGGCGATGGCGGCATTTGCGAATTTCTAGACTTCACTTGGTCGGTTAGACGGATACCTAACGCTACTTGTACATACTCTCGGACAATACCAAGTTGGATTTCGTCAATTGACAAGGATGCAGTTTGGGCTGTTGGACGCCCAGATTAGAATTGGCAAAATGTTCATTCGTACAGGGTATCATGAGTCTTGATCTATTCCACACCAAATACAGGGAGGAATCTACGCTACCCCAGCACCAGGTCCTCCAGCACGCCCTCCATTTCATCGCGGGACAGTGGCACACCCAGTATCTCCATGCCGCTTGCGTCCATGCGCGAAGTGATCATCTGGTGGTCGTGGAACTCCTTCAGCAGAGTACGGAACATCATCTCCGAAGAAGCGACAAACTCTTCCGTTGCCTTCTGGTAAAGCAGACGGAACTCGATGCCAGTTTCATCGCCAGATTTGCCGCCGCCCTCTGCCTCACCTTCGTCGTCTGACTGGTGGCCGTCGTCCAGTAGAGTGATGAGTTCTGTCAGCAGGAGACGGTACAGATTGCGTGCATTCTCGGGAAGACTCTTGAGCACAAAGCCCACGCCATCTTTCCCGCCGACACGGCGGCCCTTGCGTCCAAGGAGAGTGTTGACCTCCTCGACGACGTCCGCCTCCGCCGAGAACGGTAGGAAGGTTGTGCAATCATGGAAGACTAAATTGAGTTGATCACGCAGACTGATATCCCACATGACCGGGAAGTTGGGGGTATCCGCTGTGACCAGGAGACGGATGCGCGGTGTTGCAGCCAGACGGGCGAGGAGCGCTTGGTTGGCTGCGCGGCGGAGAGGCGGGGCATCGATAGAGTTGATCAAAACCGTAACGGGCTCTTCATGCGACTTGAGCGCAGATTGTAGTAGCTCGAGGACCTCGGTTGGCTGTGCACCAAGCTTGGATGGCGCATCGTCACCCATTACGGCTGTGACAATCGTGGCGAATATTGATCGGATGGAGATGCCTGGTGTGTAGCCATTGACCATTACAATGATTGGAGTGGCAGTGACTGACAAGCGGTGGTTGTAAACCCACTCCGCAAATTCATCCATTAGCTTGCGCTTGGAGCCGTAGCCAAATAGGCAGATGTTGAACCCTTCATCAAACTCGAATGCCCACTGCGGAAAAGATCGGTGGTGCAAGGACTGCAGGTATTCCTTCTCTTCCTTGCACGGATCCTCATACTGTCCAAGTTTCTCGAAATATTCCTCATGTGTTAACAGCGGTACTTTGTTGAGTGTTGCATTTGATGTCTTCACAGGACCGGCGCGGTTCTGGAAGAAGTATCGTTCGTGTGCAGGGAGCTCGCCTTCCGGTGTTGGGGAGCGCTTATTTCTCGCACCTTTCGGTCGTCCTGCACGACGCTTTGGTTGTTTCGCTCCCTTTTCAGCGGCCTCTTCTGCGTCTTCAGGTTCTATGCTCTCCGCCAGAGGCTGACCCGCTTTCTCCGTATCCAGCTCATCGCCATGTAATATTTCCTCCGCTAATCGTTCCGACCCATCCCAAGCTGCATCTTCATCCTGTTCAAATAGCACACGTGCGCTCTTCTTCCGCGCAGACCGGTCTGCATTCTTAACTCGAGATGGGGTCGCTGCGGTTGCGGACTTGGGCTTGGTAGGCGTAGCGAACAAGCCACGAGCCTTGGATTTGTGGGTAGGCGTTTTCAACCCAGACTGTTGTAATGGAGTCGCGGAGACGCCGTTGGCCTTCTTAGGTGTTGATTGACCCCGTCCTGATGGAGGAAGCTCGTATGAGGCATCGCCGTTCGGGAGTGCGCCGTTGGGCGCGTGGCCGTTCAAGGCGCCATTGGATTGTTCTAGGGCTGTTCGTCTTCTCTTTGGGGTCGATACAGGCGGCTGATCGCCGGCGTCTGAGAGCTTACGCTTCATGGCGTTCTAGTCAGATTACAGTCACGTAGACGCGAAGGGGAAAAGGAAGCAACAGTACCATCAGATCCGGAGAATGTGCACAGGGTCGGGACGCAAGGGGCTTCCAAGGTCAATAAATTCGAGATCTCGTATTTTTAGGGAGCTGCAGGTCTGACACTGGAATGTAGGGCTTAATTGGGGCTTAATTGGGGCTCGAAGTGCTTGAAGGAATTAAATTGGAGCGGATGGGTTTCTCCGACTCCGCGTCTCCAGGAAGGTATGACGGCGACTATCGACTACGCTGTCTTGAAATTGCAACACAATTCGCCAGATTTTACTTCAGTTTATCCTCATATGTTTTATCTACGGTGTTCCTAGTTATTAGTTATATAGAAAGACTCACTTGATTTCTACTTGAGAGCGCTAGACTGAAAAAGTCGCGCACGTCATGTACAAATGTGCAGAGTAGTTAACTAGATTCCACGTTTCTACATGTAGTACTCAAAAAGTTATCCTAAAAAAGTAGAAACTAAGTCAAATTCTTCCAAGATATCCCCAGCTATGTGAATTATAGTGGGCTCATACCGTGCATGCACTTGCCGAGTGGGGAGCTCCCGAGATCGGCTACTTTTTTCCCTTTGACTCAAACGGGATTTGACTCACAAGAGCACCGCCCTTAGAAGAAGCAGGTGTGTAGCAAGTCTAGCAATATAGACAAGACTCACATATGCTTCCAATTACTCAATCCGCCACAATGGCCACCTCTCTCGCCCGCATGCTCAAGGGCCAAGTCCGATGCTACTCCGCACCGCTGGACATGGCCATTCCGGCCTCCAAACAGCGCTACATCCCCACGACCGGCACCTATCCCCAGGGCTTCCAGGTATCCGGCACCCATGTGGGCGTCAAGGCCTCCAACACCCGCTTCCCGGATCTGGCACTGATCGCCTCCGAAACCCCATGCTCGGCCGCGGCAGTGTTCACAACCAACAAGTTCCAGGCTGCGCCAGTGCAAGTCAGCAGGAAGACACTGCGAAGCCGCAAAGGCAATGGGATCCGCGCCGTCGTGATCAACTCAGGCTGCGCCAATGCCGTCACCGGTAAGGGGGGTCTAGAGGACGCAGTGCAGATGGGAAGAAAGGTGGATGAGTGCAGCGGTGTCGAGAACGACAGCTCTCTAGTGATGAGCACCGGCGTCATTGGACAGCGGTAAGTTCACCCATGAACTATCCTCTATCAAATGCATAGCCCACCCCCAAGAGATCCCCATAACTAACTAAGAAACCACCAACCAGCCTCCCGATCGCCAAGATCCTCGACCGCATCCCAACAGCGCACTCAACCCTCGCCTCCACACACGAAGCATGGCTCACCACAGCCCGCGCAATCTGCACAACGGACACCTTCCCCAAGCTCCTCTCGCGCACCTTCACCCTTCCCTCCTCCCCAGATCGCACCTACAGCCTCGCAGGTATGACCAAAGGAGCCGGCATGATCCACCCGAACATGGCGACTCTCCTCGGTGTCCTCTGCACCGACGCCGCCGTCGAGCCCGCGGCGCTGCAATCGATCCTGAAACACGCCGTGTCGCGATCCTTCAACTCGATCTCCATTGACGGCGACACGAGCACGAACGACACCATCGCAGTGCTGGCGAACGGTGCCGCAGGCGGCGAGATTGTCCGCGCACCGGCCGCGTCTGCCAGCGCCGACTACACCGCGCTTCAGGGCGTTGTAACTGATTTCGCGCAGGAGTTGTCGCAGCTGGTTGTGCGGGACGGAGAGGGCGCCACTAAGTTTGTTACTGTGCGCGTGCGCAACTCACCGGATTATGAGTCTGGACGACAGATTGCTTCGACGATTGCGCGCTCACCGTTGGTTAAAACGGCTCTTTATGGCAAGGATGCTAACTGGGGCCGAATCCTTTGTGCCGTGGGTTATACGCAGGGTGTTGCGGAGGGTACTGTTGTTCCTGAGCGCACTTCTGTTAGCTTCCGCCCGGTCGATGGCAGTGAGGTTTTGAAGTTGTTGGTTAATGGTGAACCTGAGGCTGTTGATGAGAAGCGGGCTAGTGCTATTTTGCAGAATGAGGATCTCGAGATCGAGGTTGATCTTGGTGGTGGTGAACAGGGCGCTGCTGGGTGTGGTGGTGAGGATGCTGTTTACTGGTTCTGTGATTTCAGCCACGAGTATGTGACTATCAACGGCGATTACCGGACTTAAAAAACATTATTTTAGGATTGTTAGATGATGAATCGAGGGAGTTATTCGGCATTGAAGGACTTTCGGAGCAAGGTGGCCTATAGGCACGAAGAGTCACGATTAATATGAACCAGGTTGAGGATCATGGCAAGTTGAATATATGATTTTGGTTTTTCTAGACACATATGGTTACAAGACCCAAAACAGGGCACTTTTCATCGCTGAGCACCGTCTATCAAGTGAGATTAGACCCATATGCCTTTACACATGGACATAGGACGTTGACACGGTAGTGTCGACGTGCAGAGGCTCCCCAAGAAGAGACCTCGAGACGTTCATCGGCAGGTTGATCAACCTGCACGACTGAATATCAATCGGTATAGTTCTAATTTAACCAAACAGACGGCGCCGATCCATTCACCCAAAAAGTATAACATAGAGCGGACAGAAAAAAAAAAGACAGAAAGTAAACAGAGAGGTTGCAAAGGACCGGTGTGATCCTATGTCATGCTGCTCGTGAAAATACGGGCAGTCTCGTTTAGCTGCCGGGGACGAGACCCTTGAGGCCAGCGCCAATGTCACCCTCACGGGCGGCAATTTCGAAGTAGCCGTAGATGATGCTGTATTGAGCTGTTAGCTGACATGGACGTAAGTAAATTATCAACGGAGTAACTTACGTGACGGCAAGAAGAATACCAGTACCGCTGCCGAGGGCACCCATAAGGTCGGAGGCGACGGACAGACCACCAATGCAGGCACCACCGAAAGCAGCGGCAGTGGGAATAACGCGCTTCAGCTCCTTGTACATACTCTGCTCACGGTGACCAGACATGACGAGGCCCTGGTCCTTGAGCTGCTTGGCAACGTCACGGGGAGCGGAGCCGGAAACTTCAATCCAGGTCTTGGAGAAGAGGGCGCAGGCAACAAGCATGAAGGTGATGTAGACAGCAGTGTGGATGGGGTCAAGAAGAGCCTCCTTGAAGTTGAGAGGAGGGGACATGTAGTAAGCAACACCGGAGGCGGCGTAAAGCTGGGCAGATCCCTCACGGGGCTCCCAAACTCCGAGAAGCTGGACCAGGATGTTCTCAGAGAAGCGCGAGTACAGCATCTGACTGATAAGGAAGATGTTGGAGCAGAGCGCAGACTGGAGCATGATGGGCATGTTGGAGGTGTAGAAGAGGCGGACGGGGTAAGAGCCGCGCATACCACGCTGGCGGGAAGACTTGACGGGGATCTCAACGCGGAATCCCTGCAGGTAGATGACAGCGGCGAAGACAAGAAGAGTAGCCAAGAGGTTCATGACGTTGGGCAGGTTCTGGCGGTAGAACGCCTCGTACAGGGCGCGCTGCTTATCGGGCCAGGTCAGGAGAAGGTGGAACAGAGCGATAATAGCACCCTCGAACTCGGGACCACGGCCGGTGTTGATGGTCGTGGGGGAGAACGCCTTCCAGACAATTGACTCGCAAATGTTGGTGGCAATGAACAGGGAGATACCGCTGCCGAGACCGTAGCCCTTCTGGAGGAGCTCGTCAAGCAGGATAACAACAAGACCAGCAACAACCAGCTGGACAATCAGGAGAACACAGATACCGGCACCGAGGTCACTGGGCTGGCCGTAGAGACCAGTCAGGACGTAAACACAGGCCTGGCCGAAGGAGAGAATGATAGCGAAGAGCTTCTGGGCGGTCTGGTAGAGCTCGCGGTCGGTCTTCAAGTCGAGGTTGACATCGATGAGGTGGGTACCGGCAAGGAGCTGGAAAACGAGAAATGTTAGCAAGATGACCGCGAACCATGATAGGGGAGTGCTTTGGAATCGCATACCTGGAAGACCATGCCGGAGGAGATAATAGGGGTGATACCCAGCTCCATCAGAGTACCCCGGTTACTGGCCAGCATCATACGGAGCCAGTACAGGGGGTCCGAAGTGTCGGAGGAGACAATGCCGTAAAGAGGCATCTGACTCATGACCAGGAAGATCATCAGAGTCAACTGTAACACAATTCTATTAGAATCCAAGTTGACCTTGCGCGGAAAGGGAGGTTTCAGGGCGACATACACCAGTCCACATCAACTTCTGGTTGAAGGGCACCTTAGTCTCAGGAGCTGCCACCTCCGGGAGGAGGGGCGTAAAGGGCTTGATCAAGTCAAGGAAGCGTACTATATTCCTCCATCAGCATTTGACGATCAATTGAGGCCGATTCGAGACGGATTGTCGCGACCGCGTGCCAGACGATTCGGGGACTCACGGCCGCTCATGGTGGCTATCTTCCTCCCAATCCGTTAAAGAAGAAAAGAAAGCTGGAGTCGAAAACCAGCTAAAGGAATGGAAGTGAAATATTAAGAGAAAATAAAACAAAAGGAGAAAGGTGAAGTTGTCGGGAAGATGGGGGGAGGAGGGAAGAAGAAGACAGAAGAGGTTCGCTGGCCACTTTTCGCTTCCGCGCTAATTAAGGCCACTTGGTCTTCGCCGCAACAACCAACTTGGTGACTCAACCAAAAAAGTAATAGGATACTTGGAGATAACTGCACTAATCTGAGCTTCAATTCAATTCTCCAGCCCTTTCTTTTTCATGCTATTCTTTCCAAGTTCGATGTGTTGTTGCACCCCCAAGAACAGGGCTCCAAGCTATCCCCACACTCCAGAGGCCACGGTACTAACTACGCGATCGGGACAGCTAGGGGTCTACAACATATGGGGTAATTATTGGGAATAATATTGGCATCCATGCCCAAAATAAATATTCCAACTGTTTGGTCGTGTAAATATATGCCAGCATTCTATAAAGAGTATAATATTGCCAAAAGAAAAAAAGAAAATCTAGCGTCAAGGTCCAACGAGACCCAGACAATCATCAATGACCACCTCGAGCTCTCCCAATCGTGTCTTCAGGCCCCGGTTCTCGTCTTGCAGAACACCCATGACACTCCATGCCTCGGAAGCAGGCACGCCGTAGCAGTTGTTGCAATTAGAGCCGTTGCCGTTACCACCAGAGAAAGAGCTACCTAAACGCGTTGAAGCAAGACCCTTCAACACCCGATCATATGCCGAGGAGCGGGCAGGCGGTGGTGTACTCGTGACAGCGACCAGATTCTTCTGGATTGTAGGTGTTGGCATCGGGCCCGTTGGCCTAGACAGGGCGATCTGCGACATGTTGGGGGACGGCGCTGTCACTGACAGCATAGAGGTGGGAGACTCGACACCCTCACGCTGCGAGAAGACGCTATCCGCAACGCTCTCGTCACCGGACTCGAAGCCCGAGTCACTGGTGAAGGTGCTGTGACTAGCACGCTTGCCTCCACGCCGGGGGGTCTCGAGCGCCATGGAAGGCACGTCGTCATCTGGATGCACGATACGCATTGTATCACTGCGACTGCGGGATTCCTCCGTCTTTCGCAGTTGTCTTTCTTGCTCCAATTCTTCGGCCATGGCCTGCATGGCTTTCTCCTGATCAAGCACCTTGGCGGCCATGCCGTCCAGCTGCATCTTGAGGTGATCGACTCTGGCGCGAGTCTCTTCGAGCTCCTCCTGCTTTTCGTTCTTGTCTGCCAATGCTTGGTGCATGGCGAAGGTGCGCTGCTTATAGGCCTCCTGCATGCGTCGCAGCACGTTGTCGGCATGATCTCGTAGGGCATCCAGTGCCTCCTCGTTAGTATCATGGGTTTCAGGTAGTGAGAGAGCGGCAGTGATGTCTAGATTCAAAAACTCATCATCTGCTGGTTCCGGGAAGTTGGGTCTGCTTGGTTGTCGACGCAGGCCGAAGAATGAAAACCGATTCGTTGGGGTCGAGTTCTGCCTCGTATGTGACATGGATGTCGGGGGTGGGCGGGAATTCAATCCGGTCATATCTGAAGAACCGCTGGGGCCCATTTTCAGTCCCAACTCGACTGGATCTGATTTCCCCTGGAACCAATCTGACAAGACCCTGGCTCTTGCTTCAAGCTTCTTCTTCGGGAAGGTTTCCGTCCAAGTGGTATTCTTCGGGCCTGATATCGTGTCGTTGGTGCCTTGCTCAAAGAGTGGGGGCCTTGTAATATATTCAGTGTTTGCCCGACGATGTGAAGGCGGATTGTTAAAGTGATTTCGCGAGGTTGGATGGACCGACGATCTTGGGGGCGTCAAGGCAACGGTCTCGTGAGATTGCGTGCCATCGGAATGCAGGGTGACAGGTGCATGAGAGAGATCGGGAGACATATTCTGAGGGGTTATTTCGACAGAACAAGCAGACGGGATGGAAATGCCACGTCGGTTCAGGCCCAATGTGGCGTTGGCGTGCAACCTGGGGTGATTTGCAGTAGGGGGAAGTATGAAGGCTAATCAAGGACAAAACAGACACCCCTGGGATATATTCAAAGTCAAACAAAAAATGGTACACCGTATAGGTAGTTTCAATGAAGTGATCGTGTTTCAAAGTGTTGAGACTTGATTTTTTTTTAGAATTTGAAACCAAAAGAGACCACAAGAATTGGCGACAGGAAAACAAGAGGCTGGGGGGAGGAAATAGCGGTGGCTGAACGGCCTGGAGCTCTCTCTCCACCTCCATGATCCACCACATCTTCCTTTTCCAATCTGATTAATTATAGCAAATTAGCATTGCCTCCCACTAGACTTCTTTCGAGTCTGATACCGTCATCGTCTATTTTGCCGCTCCCGCTGTGCATGGTTTCAGCTGCACGAGGATCTGCGTCATCGCACGTTTTCTGCAAACTCCCAGCGTCATGGCTCCCAGTCTGAAGCATTTATCCAATGTCCTAGCAACGCCCGACCAACTGTCCAAATCTTCATCATCCATCGACAATGTCCCATCAGACCTCGAAACCTCCATTCGGTGTGCGGGCGTCCAGCTCACTCAAACTGCCGGGGTTCTCCTACACCTGTCGCAAGATATAATTGCCCAGGCAGTCGTGATCTTCACGCGTTTTTGGCTTGGCGCTGACGGGGGTAGCTTGCGAATCTGCTCAGTCAAGGTAATTCCAGCTCCAGGAATTCTAAATATTTATTCTGATCCGATCCACTAACCGGAGCAGGATGTATCCGCCGCAGCCTTGTACCTGACAGCTAAGCTCTCCTCCCAACCAACCTCTCCACGTTCCGTCCTCAATGTCTACACGTTCCTCCTGTCGCAAGATGCATCACCCTTGTGGTTTGTGAGGCAGAGCGGGGCTCCTGAAACCCCTCCATCTCCCGAAACGTACATCCTTTCCGAGGGAGGCTACCAGTCCGCCCGGCTAGTCCTTCTCCGCACCGAAACGGTTATCCTCCGTACTCTCGGATTTGATACACATGTCGCCCTACCACACACCATCGCTTTGACATATCTTCAAACTTTGGGGGTGGCAAAGCCCGCTGTGGCTCAACGGGTCATCCAGCACCTCAATGCGGCGCTGCTCTCACCGCAGCTTCTTTATGTTACCCACCAACCAAATGCCCTGGCTGTGGCTGCCATCTACCTCGCTTCACGCGAGGAGGAGGTCAAGCTTGTGGATGGCGAGTGGTGGGAAGTCTTTGACGTCGATCGTGAAGAGCTGGGCTTTTTAGTCGTAGGCATGAAAAGTACAGAAGGCTTTATGCGGGCGGAGGTCAGTCGGTGGAAGAGCAGAGCTATCCCAATGGTAGTAGATGAAGTGGATGCCGAAATTGAGCGGAGGCGAATGATGGAGGAGGGTGAATGAATGTCCTTTGATCTTTGCCGAGAACATCCAATTCCAAGATCAAAGGTTTACTAGGAAGGATGTTCTGGTAGAAGCTAGCAAGCTATCTACTAAATCATCTACTGCGTGATAGCAGGGAATGCTGCCGATCAACGGAAGGCTTAACCGCCAGATGGCTTGCAAGTCCCTGCTCCCCCCAGAAGGAATAGCAACACCCATCACGGGACGGCCTCGTCTCTGCGGATGTGGCCGAACATGCGATCAAAGGATTAGCTGTTTCCACAGCATTGGACAATCCCCAGGGAATTCCGCGGCTGAGCGATGTCTTGAGCTTCCGCAGTTGCCCAGTATAGGGAGTTAAGAGAGCAATATTATTGCTGCTGTACTCTCCCTGCCTAATAAGATGACGTATAAGAGCGGTCGCCATATTAACCTCCTACTGATTGTTACGTGATTTTACGTGAATGTCGTCGTCTCTCGTGTCTTTATCGCGTCGATGGTCTAGCCAGAAGAGGTTCTCTCGTATTCCGACGACGTTGGGTAGATTTATAACGCTTTCGTGATCTTGTAGCTTTGGGTAGACTCTTCTAATGAGTTGCGAAATCTCGGGTCTTATTCTTCGCTGTATATTGAGTTGTGCAATAGGTATAGGATTGAGGCCTGGCTCGCCGACAGTACGCCTCTTAAATTGGCTCCGATCCAACTGCTAGGTCTTTCTAGACGATGACTTAAGGCTAAGCGAGTAATTTTGAACTTGGGGCCGGAGCTGTCGGTGATCGCCAATCTGAATGAAGTGCTCGACTCCCGGCATGAGGGATGAGATGATATGCGCCTCTATTACCTCGGCTGCCTCTTCATATATGATGACTTTTGCGCCTATGCGGCGTAATGTCTCGATATTTCGTGTAAGGGATATTGTCGTGACGCCTACAACGTCGGCTTGGACTAGGGCTCGTCGGTTTATCTCTTCGTGGACGGCCTGTATATTTTCACGCAGACCCTTAGCGCTCTTGACTGCCTCAAACAGTGAGGCACTCTTATCTTCACACCATTGTTTAAACCAGCTCGTTGCAAGAATCCGGCGCTCTAGCTTGGAGAGGTGATGGATATTGTGCTCGGCAGTGCGTGTCAGGTTCTTCAAGCGCTCATGATCGGTCTCGTCCATATCCTCGGATTTCGAGCAATTAATCGATTTGACTCCCAGCCAGTTTAATAGGGGATCGTCGGTGACCATTTGGAATCCCTCTGCATCCATCAGGTCTAGCTGTGCGTGTATCATAGGCCACTTAAGACACAAGAGGTGCTGCATCCCTTTCCAGGTTGCGCCATTTCGAGATTGATGTAGAGGCTTTATGGAAAACCCGGCTATTTTCATGGTTTCCTCAAGCTCACTGTAGGTTTGGCCGAGGGTTTGCGACTGTACTCTTGTCTTGCTGATGTATTTGCTAACAACGCGCAGGTTCTTGCCTTCAAGCTCAGTGGCCTGACTGCGCCCGCCAATTCGTATGATCTTTTGGATACCGACAGCGAGAAGATGCTTCAAGAATTGATCCAATGCATGATTAGTGTAACACCTATCAGTTAGGTTAGCCATATGATTCCAATCATGTCTGACTATACATCATCGAAAGAGACATCGAACGAGACACCCAAAAGGACACCCAAAAGGACACCCAAAAGGACACCCAAAAGGACACCCAAAATGTTTTAACATATGACGTGCCTGATATCGTTTCGGCCCAAAAAGATCAACTCCAGGGATGATTAATATGTCGTCGAGGACAAAGGCCTCATGAGTGGCACTATTCCTGCCGAAGATGTGTAGAACAATACTTACATAACGATGATTGGTCCCAGCTTTGCTCTTGCTTTGATAGCTAGGAGGACCTGAACAAGCTTGACTCCAACGTGAGACTTCCCCGTGCCCGGTGGGCCTTGGATCATGGCATATTCCCGTGTGAGAGCAGCAACAAGCCCATGGCACTGGCCAAGGTCGAGACCAGTCAAAGCTCCTAGCTCTTTGATGTCAAGAGACTCCGGGAAATTGGGATCTAGTTTAATGTCTTGAGCTCGATATTTTGTGATCGAAATGAAGGGAAAGACAAATCCCAGTTTTCGGGCGTATGCTGGTGGAGGTATATTGATGCTCTTGTCCCCGTTCCGGCCTGGCAAAATCCATTTCTGGAATGCCAACTCCCCTTCACGCTGAACACGCTGAAGATTTCTCAGGATTGGGGAAAATGTTGCAGGAATGAGGCTATGGAAGTCAACGAGAGTGCCTGGAATTTTCTCGCTGTAAAGCTGGCTGAGGAGATTCAGTTCTCGCTGCAAACATGTCGCGAGCTTCACTGTAATGCTAGGTGGGTACCGATTGGAGACAAGTGTGCTTTTATCTTTTTTTGTTTGGTCCTGGGAGGAACACTTGGTTGTCACTTCGAGAAAAAGCAGCCTTTTGTGGGTGCCTTCAGAAGTCAAGAAGCACACCAGGCTCCCTTCTTCTAGTCGGTTGGAATCTTTCCACCACCTGTATTGTTCGGCAAGAGACTTTCTGCGCAGTTGTGACAGGACAGAAAAGGATACTGTCGCTTCAAGCTCATTTTTTCCATTGACAAAGATATGCTGAACATTCGATGTCATATAGGCATGCGCCCTACTTTCCTTGTTCTATAGGTAGGGATTGGGGCCATCTTGCTGCAGTAGGTCTCGCAGCACATCTTTGACAGAACCGAAGATGTCATGGCGCAGCAATCGGAATGTGGAGTCAATGTATCTCAGCATAGGATCCGCGATGAAGTGCGGCTGGGAAAAGTTGGTGGATGGTAGATACTCCGAGTTGTCACTGACAATTTCTCCTTGTGTCGGAAGAATCTGAATCTGCGAGATTTCTGCAAGGTCGTTGTCATGTCTACCACCAGGAATTTCCATGTCCATTGGAAACGTCGATTGGGCTAGCTCAGTCCCAGTCTTTTGGTCGTTCCCTTCCGGTAGTCTGGGTTGAACAAGACTGCAGTGTGCGCTTGCGACCACATTTCGCATGATTTCTATTATGTTGTCAAGCGCCTCGACGTCGGCCTTGGAGTATACTTTGGCTATCCTTTGGACCAATTCGTACAGTGAGCCGAGAAGTGAAGGAAGGTCATCGTGGAAGCGTGCCAGTCGGACCCTGTACAGAAGCTGATATAGGGCATTCAACAGTAATTTCACCATGTCTGGAGTGACGAGGGTTTGATCGTTGTCATTGTGTTCACCACTGTTTATCATGCAGCGACAAACGCTTTCCAAGAATTCGATTGCTCGATCTCCATTCGGGCCGCCGAAGGTTGCGTACATAGTGCCAACAAATGAATCAACAGAGAGAGGATCCAAGATGGAAGGATGGGTGATGACTTTGAGAAACGGCTCAACATAAGCGGGAATACTGCGAGTCGAGTATTGGCCGGATGTGTCGATAGTTGCCAGGATGAACCCATGTCCATCAAGATCGTCATTCACGAGGTCTCTGACAAGGAGCTGTTGGTCCCCTGTATTCTCGCTATCAAGGATATCAATCGCCCCTTTCCACAGTCGAAGAATCGCTTCATGTCCCCTCCGAGATCTGACACCGATAAAGCTTCTTCTCATGATTTTCTTCCAGTCGAAGTATCGTTTCCGGGTGCTCGAATCATCAGCCGTGGTATTGGGTTCAGATCCGCTAGCCCTTGTCAGGTCGTGAGAGAATTTGCAAGTCGAGCCATAGGTACAATTGCCACGCTGAAATTGCCTGCAGATCTTGTCGCTTTGAGTACGGTCTTCGAAGTTATTCGGCCGGTCTGGGTTGCTGGTATGTCCTTGACCTCGGAGTCGCCAATTTCCACGGCCAGCCATAACCGTGAAGGGGTAAGATAAATCCTCGGTTATTGTATGTCTATTGTCTCTGCTGTCATCCAAGATTGCTCTAGGTTGATAGAAAAATACATTTCTAAGAGATGTGAGGTTTTCTAATCAGATAGCCAATCGTCGGTGATGATGAAGTAGGAAAGGTTGAGCAAGTAGGGGAAAGGAGGACAGTTGATCTCCTAGAAAAGTAAGTGGCCGGCAGTGTAATTATAGGTTATGGGGCCCCTGGCAAACAAGATGCATTTGCAAAGAGCAAACACCAATATGCATGCCTTAGGCTACTCAACTTATCTTGTTTAAAATGGTTGAGAATGGCACTCATTCCTGACCTTAACTTCATGTACTTTGTATAAAATGTGGGCTACACTATTGAGAGTTAAAGAGCAAGGATGCTATAGACTATGGAAGCCCTATATGTGGATATAGAGTACGTAGAGAAGCGCATCTGTGAGAAGGGCTAGGATTTTATACAGACTAGAAGTGCAAGAATCCTCACCATAGTATCCATGTGTAGTTACAATGGGGCGCTCGAACAATAATCTTGCTTTGAAGTACTGTTCTTAACAGAAAAATATCCTTTTCTTAGTCTAGGAATTGGCCAGATATGAAGATGGCGTTCGCTCTCCTTCTGTGGATAAATACCTAGTTCTTCGTGCATGATACAGAAACCTTTACATGACCAAGATACATATGCTCTCTGGCAAGAATAAATAGAGCTTTCAAAGAAATGGAAGGATGTTGAGTTGGAATACTTCGCAGGGTGAAGTCGCTAGAGACAGAAGTTAATTGTGTATTTGTACAAGTTCCCGATGCCTGATCTTTCATTATTTCCCAGGTTTGGAGTAAGAAAGAAGCCAATAGTCGCTAGGGGAATACTGCACATCTTGCACATCCTAGATAGCTCTTCAGCCTAAAACTATGTAGGCATCCAAATAGAAGGCTATGACTTTAGAGGTTTAATGCCCTTCGGTTATAAATGGACATAATGAGGACCTAGATCATTTTCCCATATGGTTATAGCATGTCAATGTAGTATCCATGTCTGTTCATCCTAGGTTGACAATCCTTGTGGAAGATATATATCTCTCTACAACATACACATACTCCGTAGTATCGGTTGGAATAAAATAACGTTCTTACATAAGCATATAGGTACCATCACGTGCAACCATATCAGTTGGAAATGACGCTCACGCGGGGCGGATCATGTGCTCCACCGCTTATCATTTACCCTCCCCCGCCGTTTCTCTTGTATCTCTTTCTTCACTCTCACCTGTGAAACACTATGAATATCCTACACTCTACACTGTCAACTTGGCGGGACCGCCTAGCCCCGGTATCACGCACTTCCACATTCCGCAATACTGGCCAAATCACCCCAGAGGAGTTTGTTCTCGCCGGAGATTATTTAGTCTACAAGTTCCCCACATGGTCATGGGCCGACGCATCGAGTCCGGCAAAACGGGTATCCTACCTTCCAGATGGCAAGCAGTTCCTGGTTACACGAGGAGTGCCATGTCATCGGAGACTGAACGACAACTTTGCCGGAGATGCAGGGTTGGAGGATGAGATTGTGAGAGATTTCCTCTCAGGCGGTGATGGCGCCGAAGGCACAGCAGCCGACGGTGGAGAGGATGGATGGTTGCGGACTGGTGGTGGCCGCGACGCTGGGGCAGACCATGATAAGCAAGAAGCTCGGATTCGTGACGTGCGAACGGTTGATGAATCCGGGAACCTGGGGGAGCAGGAGGAGGATGATGATATCCCCGATATGGAGGATGAAGACGATGATGAGGAAGCCATCATCCGAGAGACAGATGATCAGTCAGGGACACAGTGAGTGCTATTTCTCTGTCTCCGGCTTTACCTTTATCTCGTTTTCTAACCTGTGACTCGTTATCGCTCCAGATCTCTCCGCACTTATACCCTTTACATTACCTACTCAAACTTCTACCGCACGCCTCGCCTCTACCTTTCCGGCTATTTGTCGGCATCCGAACCGCTTCCGCCACATCTCATGATGGAGGATATCGTCGGTGACTACAAGGACAAGACCGTGACACTAGAGGACTTCCCATGGTTTGAGGGCAGTGTCAAGATGGCTAGTGTACACCCATGTCGCCACGCCTCTGTGATGAAGACACTTTTGGATCGTGCCGATGCCGCACTCAAGCTCCGTCGTGACAAGCTCAAGCAGACACAGTCACGCGAGGAAGCGAACCGCGTTCTCCGGGCCGGCGGCGGGCTGGAGGGCTTGGTTGATGAGACAAAAAATCTGTCTCTCGGGGACTCCCACCACGCACAACCTGGCGGGGACGAGTGGGAGATGCTGCAACATGATGAGGAAGAACAGGTCGCCATCCGAGTAGACCAGTACCTGGTTGTGTTCCTCAAGTTCATTGCCAGTGTGACGCCGGGCATTGAGCACGACTTTACGATGGGAGTATAATTTCTTTGGATTCGAATACAGACTCGTCTTATCTGGTCCTTACTTCCCGGGCGGCTATATTCCTCGACCGAATTGGACTGGATAATGGCTGGGATCTGGCGACCTGCTCCCTTGCTCTTGATTTTCGAGATGTGATATGCATGACATGACATGAGTTTGGCGTTAATCTGCTTCTGGGAGTACGGATAATCTCCCTTTCCCCTTCCCTGAGTTGCTTTTGCTGTGTATTATCTTCGGTGACTTTGGGAAATTTCCCATGGCAAATTTACTACGATCTGTGAAGATTCCAGAGTAGACATATCGCATCGCGAGATCATACATAGCCCCTAGCATTTCCGAAGTAAGACCGAAGGATTGAAACTTGAGCTACGCGCTAGTTTTGCTCCTGATCGACGAGATATTAATGTAAGACTGATTATCTCTCCGGGTACGCAAATGCGTTGACAATATCCCCAACAGCGTACTCTAGGACCAAAGGTTGATGTATGGTTTCTTAGGCGGCAAAAATTGGGTTGCTCCTCCGAGCATGTATCTAGCTATAGATTCCCTCGGCTCCTTTCCCAACCCACACCGACTCTTTCTTTTTAAATCTCGAGATCAACCATTTCCTCCCACAATCTTCTTTTGAAGGTAACCTCGATCAACGGAAGACCCTGTTAGGAAGTCCATCAAGCAGGTCGATGAGAATGGTCGATGAGAATACACGGCTCATCGGTGCCCTTATTCTTCATAATCATCGCGGATATTCTGGTATCGCAACGTGGTACAATCAGGGTGGTAATTGGAGTTAGACTCTCTCTCTGATGTACCAAATCCATCACATCTGTGCCTTTTCCCGCAGACCACCCAACCATTGTAGAAGTTTACGACGCCCTTGGGAATAGTTATTTCTGCAAAATCGGATTGTGAGTCAACGATTTGAGTTAGGGTTATCCAGCAACATATACATATTCCCATGCGAGAGCCTTGATAGTAAGCTCTTACGTGTTTTGTATCTTTATCTTGCAAAACTTTCATACTACAATAGTCTGGATTAGTTCGCAAGTACAGGTACATTAATATTGCGATGACAAAGCTCGACATTATTCTATCCACTAGTACTTGAAAAATCGGTCGTATATCAAAGTAGTATATTCGAATTGAGAGTAATAATATCAAAAGGCACAAATAACAAGTAACAATAAACCACATAACAACTCCGAATAGTGCAAAGCACAGGTGGACGTCCAAAGTGAACATAATGAACAATCATCCGCAGCAGTAGTTAGACAATATCCAAAGAGTAAATAATAAAGCTCGGCCCTCACAAATGAGCACAGAAGATACAGATAATCTGGGGGTGAGTACACCAGCCGATGATGACAAATTGTAGAGAAAAAAGTAGACAAGGAAAAATATAGATGGAGATACAAAGAGATACACAGGTCCGATCAATCATTAGATAGACCAACCACATGGGTGACAGGTGGATGGTCTATCCGGGTCGTTTTCGCCATTTTTCATCGTGTTCGGTAAATGTAGCAGGTGAAGCCGGGACTTTACTGGAAGAAAGCCACGATAACGGGAAGAGCCACTGCGAGGACGGATCCGGGGACCAGAGATGACCCGGCGTTGAAGACGGGCACGACAGGAACGGAAGGAACAGCGGAAGGCGAAGCCGATGCAGTGGGCACGGCGTGGTGGATCAGAGGGGTGGAGGACTGGGCAGGGGCGACGGGAACCCAGGCGGCGGGGGCAGTGGTGAGAGGGCCGGAGATGGGGGTGGTGAAGGTGGGAGGGAGGATGGCGGGGACGCCAGTCCAAGTAGGAGGGTGAGCAGTCTCAACGGGGGGAGTGACAATCTCGGTGGGAGGGTTGACGGTGGTAGTAGGCACAACAACAACGGGAGGGGGGTTGGCAGTGGCAGTAGGCACGACGACAACGGCAGGAGGCTCAGGGCAAGGGTAGCCGTCCTGGTGGGAGTGCTCGCCGTTGCCAACGTTGACTCTGGGGCCACCGGGGATACCAACGTCGACACCGGCGCCGGCGAGGTGGTCATCGCCTGAGCCAGGGCCGCATGGGCCGCGGTGAGTGTCGATGAATCCGGCGCCAACGTTCACATAGGGACCGCCGGGGATGCCGACTTTAACGCCGCTGCCGGCGGAGGTCTCGCTGTTGCCTGGGCCCAGGTTTGTGGTCTCGGGGCCGTGGTTGATGATCTCCGGGAATGGGAGACCAGGCAGCTGGGGAGCAGGCAGCTGGGGAGCAGCAAGGACGGTAGCGGGGCCGAGGGCAAGGACGAGGCACATGAGGCCAGAGAAGTTGATAGTAGTGGAGACCATTGTTGCGGAAATGTGGTTTTTGTTGTTGATTTGGAAGAGCGGAAGTTAGAAATTGTTGATTAAATGAATCCGAAGATTAAAGTTATAAAGTGATTGAAAGAGAGTTGGAAAGAGAGAGAGAAGAGTGAATGACTGTTTAGAGACTGTGATGATTGATGAAGAACAGAATGTGAGGCGTGAACAATGATCCTTATGTACTTTTTGGCACCCATGCAAAGTATACACTTGAACAGTATCATGGGGAGAGCCAAGGGCCCTATCCAAGACCAGATCGGACCAGATAATGAGATTTCTGCAAGGCACGAACTAGTCCTTGGTGGTACTCATCTAAAAAAAGCCACAAGGGCAGTGATCTGCAAGGCACAAAGTCAACGGCCACTGCTGGGAAAGAAATCATGAGAGACATCAGGTCTTAAGGGGTCTGGAACCAAGTAATTGGTGGAAATTAGGGCATGCAAGCAGCATGGTTCAATAGGAACGAGCTGCAGCTCTGTCGAGAGACTAGATGTGCCCTCGCGAGTAGTGTAAAGTTTATTCCTCCGCCTTCCCCGACTATCCGAGCTGTCGTAGCCCAGCTAGGACAGGATTAGTGGGATTTTCATTGTATGGGATGCAGATGGGGTTCTTTGGGGGGATAGGAAAACACGTGTGGCCGAATGGGGAAGAAAGGTTGTATGGATGCAAGGGATAGTAGCCAATAAGGCACAGAGACACTCAGATCCCTCCCTACAAGAAATCTTTCAAGGAGCCAATCAGAACATTAGACTAATATTGAGTGCATATATATCACACGCAAGGAACTCGAACACAGGCGAGTCCATATGCAACTTGCTAGGGCTGTTGGCCGTTGCTTGTCAAGTCAAGCAGGTCACTCCAGAAACGAAGACTAACCTAGAAGAAATCTAAAACATTTGAAACAATTGAGGTTGTATTGCACATATCGGCATATATCATAATCTCGTAAGGTATTTCGCCAGAATGGAGAACAGAAGATAAAACAAAAACAAAAAGGTACAGCATCAAAAGCATATGCTGCTCCATAAAAAGAAAAACTTGAAGAAATCCACAATAGACATGGTAGGACCTATCTCACACATAGATCACAAAGATCCAAATGTATATGGGGAATATATGTTTCCTTACACTTGACCGGAGTTCGATATCCCAAATGCAGTTCCAAAATTAGTTGATTTCTTGAATTTGATTTCAAGGTCTTGCTCGCCTTGGCGAGGGAATTCAGACTCGGAATCGGTCTCATTGGGATCAGCCGATTCCACCGAGCTGCCTAGAATATTCTTCGCTTGAACAAGGAGTTTCTGATCCAGTTCGCTCAAAAAATTGGAGTCGTGCTCCTCGTCATTAATCAGACCGAGGGGCCCCGTGAGAGCGGGGTCGTCTGGCACATCCGGAAAGTAGGAGATCTTATTTTCTGTGGGTTGATGAACGTTCGCCACGGGCTCAAGAGGGGCCTCCTCAATCTGGGAGCCAGCCTCGAGGGGAGTCCCCTCCTGGGTGGACCGACTATCATCAGCGTCAATGATCGCCATCGGGGTGTGACCTGCATGGCGGAGCAAGTTCTCATTGGGTGGGCCAAGCTCTGACAGCTTCAATTTAAGACTGTTCCGATGTTCCATGATAGGCCTTGCAGCGGTTGAAGGGGCAGTTCCAGGGGTTACCAGGGGCGACGGGGAGGGCGGGGTGATCACTCGAGCCACCACGGCGGGTGGCAGCGCCGTGGACTTGAGCGTGATACCATCCAGGGTGCTGTCAAGCTTTTCGATCGGCACTGGCTGACTCACAGGCGCGCCAGAAGGGTCTACTGGTCGCGATTGGGGGGAAAGAGCCCGATCAAGGGATGGCGGATTCCCACTTTCGGAGATTGGCGATAGATAGCTTTGGTCTGGAGATTCATGGTCGAAGAACACCCTGGTTGGCCGATTGCCTGGACTTGTCCCCTCCCACACTTGAGCCGCAAGGCCACTTGTGTTATACTGCGATATTCCACCTGCAAGCACCAGTTTGGCGGCTTCCGATCCCAATTGACTTGTTCTGTTCCCTTGACTTTTGACAAACACCTCCAGCTCCGCAATTTTCGATCGTAACAACGCCCGCTCTTTCTCCCATAACCGGCGCTCTTGCGCAAACAATTCCCTCTCCGTCTCGAAGTTCAGCCGTTGGCTCTGGAGAAGTGCCCGCGATTGGTCGATATAGGAAGTATCCATGGTGAACGAATTCACCAACGCCGAGTCTTGGGATGCCGTTCGGCCGTAGTCTGAAATTACAGGAGGAAATGTGGCTGACACGGATTTTGTGCGACGGATTGGTGTTTCGGTCGGAGAAAAGCGTACTTCCTTGTAGAGACTTCCGTGGCCGTCTAGTAATTTGGTAGGCTTCATGGTGTCTGAGATTTGATTTTCTCACGATAATGAGCGCAAGTCGGTAGATAAGAGTATATTAGGGATCGAGCCGATAGTAACGTGGACGATAGTACGGAGTACGATAATCACGATAGTGCCCAACCTGCAGTGTGGCTTTACACGTCGAGGCCAGTGGAGTTCCTAGAAGCGGTCAATGAGCTCACAGCACTTGGCCATCTAATATGCCGGAATTTCATGCGAGATTCCTGATACAGCACATGTCAAGCCTCGGGTCACGCGTTCGCAGATGAATGGATGCTGGTTGGGCAGAGGTTTAGGATTTGGGTAGCTTTTCAGGTACAAAGTGTTCCTAAATTCCCAGGAGAGAAAGGAAAGTAGCGGAAGTAAGAAAGAGGTCAAATACACGGAATACTAAATTGAACATCCCCACAAATTCCGGGGAAAATGAGGAGGGTTACATGAGAAAAGGAAGAGAAAAGAGAAATTGAAATTCGGACGCATCTGACCACAGCGTATGACGTCAAAAGGACTCTAATAGGAAATGTCATTAATAAGATGATGTACATAGTTAACTAGTTATTGTAAAAAAAACACAGCCCTGGAATATACCCCATCAATATATATCTAGAATTCACCCCTGTACTCCGTACTCCGTACTGTATTAGTGGAATCAACAAGAATGGAGAATGTAAAAAGAGCAGCCCGCCTTAGTTCCGCCATGTACGCCAAAGATGTGCCACATTAAAACACCTTTAATATGCACTTGACTGGTATAATGCGCGCTCAGACATCATGACGCAGAGCAGGGGCTAACCTGCCAAAAGCAAACTCGAACAAATCAGACCAGATCCCCCGAGGTTCGCAATGCTAAAAGATGCAAAATAAAAAACAAAACAAAACAAAAAAAGAAAAGGATATAGAAAAAAAAGATCACACCGAAAACAAAAGGAAAAGCCCTCAGTAAACAGACGAGGCAGGCCGGACCCGACTTGGCCCAACCAAGTTCTTCTTGAAATCCAAAGACCAAGCCGAACACCCCTTAATCGACCGACGACCATCGGGCTGTCTCAGCGGTGAACGACTTCGCCAAACAAACTGCTGAGCCTCATCAAGCAGATGATGATCACCATTCGGCAGCGGATAGAAGCTTACATCCTTACACAAAGTCCCGAAGCGCGTAGCAAGATCAAATACCCCTCGGGCCGTGAGATCCCGACCACCCACGTTCGCAGACGGATAATAGTAGCGCGGATCGAGGTAAAGCAGCACACTATTCCAGAGCGGAAGTTTCTCCGACAGAAGCCGTGCGGCGGCCTCGTATTGTTTTAGCGTGCGCTTCGGCACGCCGGTCTGCGTGTGCACAAAGAAGAAGATCTCGAAGCCGACGCTGCGGATGCGGGCACGGGCGGTTGCGCTGAGCGTATCCAGGAAGTCGCCTAGTCGATCCAGATTGAAGGAGTTGCGGAGGAAGAGGGTGTGTGTTGAGTAGAGGTAGTCTTCGACTTCGTTATGGAGTTGCCGGTTCACCG
Organism: Penicillium palitans; assembly: GCA_019190355.1. Taxonomy (NCBI): domain Eukaryota; kingdom Fungi; phylum Ascomycota; class Eurotiomycetes; order Eurotiales; family Aspergillaceae; genus Penicillium; species Penicillium palitans. Next base: position 79,053 of record JAHAQQ010000041.1, on the reverse strand, counting down.
CGAGTAATTTGCGCGCGGTGCCGTCTTCGCCAACCCAGTGCGGACTCATTGATAATGCTCGGTATTGGCCGCGGGCTGTGAAGGTGTTGCCATGATCGCCTAACACGATCATCGGTTTGCTGACTAGATACTCGTTTGGTACGTCTAGTGCATATTCGTAGATCTTGAGACGGAGTTCGGCTGGGAGTTGGAGGAGCCGCGATGGTGATATTGATGTGTGGGTGGGATTTGGCTTCATATCTGCATCTCTACTTTGTAGATTCGCTAGAAGAAAGAGCAATATGTGATGAAATATTGAGCTTGCGAAATGCGGCTGTTAATTCCGTTTAAAAGGCAGTGGTACCACTCGGGTGTATACGCTATGCTATATACATAAGGTGTCGCCACCGTCAGAAAATTTTCGATCAGAAAAAGTCAATGCTGAACCAAAATAGCTGTGCTCTGTACTCTGTACTCCTAGATGACCTTGCATAACATAAATCTAAAGCATCAGCCCATGTTGACCCATTATATGAAATGCCGAGTATCTGATCTAATCTCACACCGCATATACTGCATATATTTCACCGCATGTTGTAGAAGTTCGAGCTTGGAATGTTCAAGCCACATTAAAATTCCATATGTACCGAGGTATGTAGGTAGTACATACTCGTTCCTGGATTCCTGGATTCCCTGGACCATGGATGTATTCAATGCAAATTTTTATGCTGATAACCTTTTCAATGGTATGATATTGTTCTTGGGGACCCACGTATTAGTGGATCGGATGTATAGAAAAATCGTCTTGAAGAGATAGTACTCCGTACATAATGCCAAGCAACGTCGAGGACCACACCATCTATGTTGGACTTGCGCTTGAGTAACATGCCATGGTCGCATATTGTAAGATGCAGACTTTAAGTGAGTATAATAGGTACAAAGCTGCCATTGTGACATTGTATAGTAGAAGTACCTAGGTAATGATACTCGTAGTGAAGCAACTAAGCCTAAGCTGCACACCTTTGATCCAGTGGATAGAGACGTCATCGCAGATATCTAGCGAATCTTCTCTCTTCTCGGCAGCGCATTCAAATATCAGACTGGCTCATCAATAGTAAACTCGACATCTGGTAAATCGGCACTATCAACATTCGTCCCTTTTCATTGCCAACAAGATCAAATGACATCACTGAATTATCCACTCCGGTCAAGTAAGGAAAAAGAAAGAACAAAAAAACAAAAAAACAAAAAAACAAAAAAACCGAGTCTCCAAAAATTCAAGATGCAATATATTTCGCTATAGAAAATTATTCGAGAATAGCAGGAACAATCAAGTTCCTCACTTGATCATCGCTGTCTATACACACCCAGTGACCAAGCTGCCCGCAGAACAGCCAGACCCCAAGCCATGCCAATACTATCTCGCAAGACATTCAATTTGCTACCCTTGACCTCCCTCCATCCCACAGGCACTTCAGCCACAGGGATCCGAGCGAACTCAGCCAGCATGAGCATCTCAACATCGAAGATCCAGCCCTCGGAATGCATGTACGGCACAATATAAGGCAGCGCACTGCGAGAGAACAGTTTGAACCCGCACTGCGTATCCTTGACAGTAGCCGTTTTAGGAGGCGTCATGAGCCGCAGAATCAAATGGAACGAATGCATCAGGAAATTTCGAAGCTTGGATCGCTATCGAGCAGAGTCAGCAAATCAACCTCACAAACATCCAATCACCCAGATATCAAATATCATACCTTAACCACAGCCGCACTACCAACCATATGCGCCCGCGATCCAACAGCAACCGCCCGCCCTTTCGAATCCTCCACATCCCGACAAGCCCCAACAAGCTTACCGAGATCAGCAAACTTGCTCGCCCCATCCGCATCCGCAAAGACAACATACTTCCCACGGACATGGCGCATACCGTGCGTGACCGCACCGCCCTTGCCGCGGTTATGAGTCAAGTTCACGACGCGGATTGTGCCAGGCGGGATATGGACGCCCTCCGCAGCCTGCGGTGTCCATGGACCCGCGTGTCCCTTGGGATGTAGAGAGAGCTGGTGATCACGCGCGAACCGGAATGCCACTTCCTCCGTGCGGTCTGTCGACCCATCCGAGACGAGGATGATCTCCCAGCCGCGATCTGTGGAGCCTGTGGCGTCACTGGTGGTATCCTCGTTCGGCTTGCGCTTGCGCATTGAGCGCGTCTCCCTTGTGCTTGGGCTGCTGGCCCTGGCGATCGCGCTGGCTGTGTCCCCATACATGTGCTCCAGGTAGTTGACGGCTTCTTCCAGCATACCGGTTAACCGGTCTTCCTCGTTGTAGGCTGGTACTACGACGGACATGAATAGCTCGGCTGGTGCAATTGTGTGGGCTGTGGTGGTTTTGTGGGTGTTCTTTTTGGCGTCTAAGCTTTCGAGCCAGCAGGGTAGGGGCTCGGGGTCTGTCACGGATCCATCTTTGGCAAGGGTTCTATACTTCTTTTCTTCTGGTAGAGGTTCTCGTGGGACTGGCGCAACAAAAAATATAAATAATGAGGACTAGATGATTGAAAGAAGAATTGATAGGTCAGTAACTTGTAATTAGGGCAGCACGTGTCTGGAGCGCGCGATCTGGCTGGTACAAGCGGAGTGGGAGAAAGTGGACTCACCAGGACAAATAGTCCTAGCAATGTGGCCAGGGCAGCAATGAGTAAGATCTGAACTGGGATTTCCACCACAGTATTGACGCATTGGCGACAGACCTCGCCCCAAGCTGCCGCCATTGTGCAGAGTGACGAGCTGGACGTCAGATGCGGAGACGGAAGAGATGCGGAATGGGGAGACGGGAGTGATGCCGGAAGGGATAAGGCAAGCACTTAGGTCCGAGAGAGAAACTGTTTATTCATAGAGGAAAGGCAGATTTATCCTCGCCATTGAAAGAGGGAGAGGGAGAGGGAGAGAGACGGTTGAAGGGAGGGGAAGAATGCTGTAAGTTGATAATCGCCAGCTTGGCCTTTTATCGGCAACACGCAAGCCGATACAAAATAGATCCACCTCCAGGAGCCACGCTTCGTAAGACATTAAATTGATCCTATGTCTTACTATTTTATATAAGTGGTATTATAATTGATTTTCTTATACATATGTGTTCTGTTACAGTTCGCGTATACTGTAGCTCATTTACCTGTATACGCGTATACACCTGTCTATACGCGTTTAACCTCAGATCACATAGATCGGTCAGCTCTTGGAGTGAACATGGTCGCATACAAGAGCTGATTCTTGCTCCATCAAATGGTGCGGCTCCCTCGGAGTGTTCTTAAACGGTCAAAGCTAGAGGACTGTCTCTAGCAAAGGATAGTAAGAGAATTGGCCAAGTGAGAACAGGACCGCGATGCCGGAATACTCTTTGCTGGCCATTCTGCTATCCACAATCCATAGAAAGGGCCACAGAAAAGTATGTGAGTAATGTACATGGTGTGAACCCTGGAGGGAGAAGAAGAAGAAGGAGAAGAAGAAGAAGAGAGTCCTGGAATCTGGGGACAAGGACGAGTATACTATACACAAACACTTCCAAAATAGGAAGGGTTTGACACTAAGAAATTCAATGTTTCCATATTTTCATTCAAAAACGATCCTTCTCTTATCGTTTCGATTTTTCTTCTTCCTACCACTTTGCCTCCCTAGTCTTGTATCCTCTGCTATTCTAGCAAGACTCCTTCCTTCAACTAGAAAGTACAAAACCACACATCGAGAAGCCAAGAATGACTTCTTTCTAACAGCTCTGAATGTGCCCCTTCTGGATGGAAGGAGTACGGAATAATCCGAGTCCAGAAAGCGATTGAAGCAGGAGTCTTGACTTCCAACATGGCAGGTCCAACCACGGTGGAATAGCGTAGCGCAATGCCTGGAAACTGATCAGCAAGGCCTATGAAAGTTCCCAAGCATTATGGAGCCGGACGAACAGAAGCGAGGGCATCCTGGGACAGGGGACCTTTCCATATATCCATGGCAATAGATGCAAGTATCCTTGGAGACCCCAAACGGTCCAGTCCTTGGAGAGTGGTCCAGGGTGGGTCCGGGGAGTAATCTGATATCTGTCGTATATGTAGTTGTGGCCGACTCATGAATTTCCTGCTTGGTAATAACGAAAGAAAAGGATCCACTCTCTGGCTTCGTGTACGGAAAGTGTCCAAAGGGATGATCCGCGCTCAAAAAGGCTTGAGCACTGATTCGAACAAGAAAAAAAAGACAACTCCAGGATTCCACCAGCCCCTAAATGATCGCCGTCAAGACGCACAGCTTAAGCCATAACGGAACCCGCAACAGAGCCAGAAGTCACCCAACCCCGTTTTCAAACTTCCTGCATCTCCTGATCGGAGGAGGGTGATATCTCAGTTCCTAGTGAGTAGGGATTGCCATAGAGGTAAGCGGGGGATTCTGCCATTGGCGCGAATTCATCTGCTAATCGGGTGGGTGTGAATCGTCGCGTTTGATCGTATGTCATCCAGCGGGTGAACTAGTTAGATGGTCAGTTTTAAATGTACTTTTAGGGACAGGAGGGCTAACAGACAGTTGCAATCCGTACTCCTAACCAAAGACATCGATGTGTTCTAGGAATCACGGTTGAATGTTCTTCTATCGATGGTCTGTTGTCTTCTGTAGGGGCCCCCTCGAAGAAAGCTTCTGGGTAGTAAAGCCGGCTCCATGCCTGTCCTCTGATTAAAAAGTCCTCCGGTAGCTGATGTGCACTTGAGTCGTCAAGAAGCGGGAATGATTCGTCCTCGATCTTTGAAATGATCGTATCGGGACGGAACAAGGTGTTCAGATAATTCGCAAGTAGCGACCACGGAACCAGTGGTTCTAGTCGTTGTATAGCAGCTGGGTTGAGTGTGAGACACCACACAAATGCCATGGAGATATGCACACTCGGGTATATGTTGGGATCACCGATTTGGCCTAACATGACGATCAATGTGTGAAACGCGAGAGAGCTTGCCCGAAACGTAAGCTGAGACGAAAGATCACTGTATGCGGCATGGATGGATGCAAGAGGGGCACTAGGCGCGCTAGATGCCCACTTCATGGCCGTCAGGCGATCTTCTGCTGTAGGATTGCGCAACTTCAATATAAAATCCTTTTCCATCACTCCATATTTACTCCCATATTGAAATATTGCGGAGATATTGCAAGACGTGAGTTGCACACCTTGCTGCCCATGCACACCTTGTTGCCCATGTCGGAATACCCGACCAATCTCCTTACGTAGAGTAGAAAGAAACACATTCGCCCGAGAAACGAAGTCCTCAACCGGAGCTTGCAAAAAAAGTGCACCGTGAGTAGTCACGAACGAAGTAATCAAACCCGAACTTCCCTTTTGAATCGGCGCATTCATAAGAGGAGTGACTAACTGGATCATGCTATCGAGAGCATTAGGGAATGCGCGAACGCTGATCAATGCTTTCGTGTAGTGAAAAAACTGCTGGAGAACGTCCGGACGCGCCAAAATTGCAAGATGATGCTGGATACGGCCATTTTCTGGACTTCTCTCTGCGTCTTGGTTATACCAATACCTCGAAACCCCTGCCCAGAGTTCACGGTCCTTCTTATCAAATTCTTCCACGGCCATTCGGTACCGTGCTAAGTCACCCAGACACTCAATCCAAGTCTCTTTAAAATATGGCACGCTTTCTAGCAGCAACGTTATCATTGAATATGAGAGGTAGATGAAGTCGAGCATATACTCCATCGACCCGGGAAGTTTCTGGCGCAACAGCTCTAAGAATGAATGCACTCCGTATCGCCACATACGCGCCGGCATCGCGTACTTCTGAGCCAATTCTTTAAGAACAGGACCAGCCGACGGATGCTGGGAGGCGAGGAAGAAGTCGTGATGCTCATAGAGAAGTGTTCGGTGTAGCGAGACGAATGTCTGCCACTGAGCTTGTGATAGTTCGTCCTTTGATTGCGCCTGTCGCCGGTCCATTTCGATGCACTTCTTTTCCACCATGACAAGTCCGGTATAAATCCCCCGCACCTCATTGATCAGTTGTTCCTCACTGATGGTATGGGTCTCCAGTTGCCTGAACATTTCATGAGGCTTTGCTTCCTGAGTGATTGCGCCTCCCTCCACTGTTTCCCCATTTTGATTTATTATCTGACCATTTCTTGTCTGCCCAGATTCTCGCGTTTCCATTTGCTTTTGCGTGACGTGAGGGATATTCTGAACCCCAACAGCATTATGGCCGTGCACGGCAATGGGTGTTGAATATGATCTTTGCAATTCTCGACGTGTCGCAGAGCCTTGAGCTAACTGCAATTCCTCTTCCTGCCTGAGTGCACTGATCCCAATTTTTGGATCTGCTGGGCGTTCATTTCTAAATTGAGGCACGCTGGATTTTAGCGGCTGAGAAGCCGATCCCGACAACCGCCGAGGCTCCCGAGAGGCCCGGAAGCTGTCCAGGCGACGAGATTTGCCAACATGGCCTACACTGGTGCAAGCGGGGCTTCTCATCACTCTCATGCTGTGGCTACTAAGGGGGTCCATAGCGCAATCATCTGCTAGGACGCCAGTAGACTTTGGTCGAACACTGGATATTGGCGAGGTGGCCGAGCAGCGGCCATTGGTACCCATCAATTCAGATATGGGTTCTTCTGGCAATAGCCTTTTCATAGATCGCCTGTACGAACAGTCAAAAGATATGTAAGCAACAGAAGCTTGGAAGGTTGCAATATACCTATGTGACACGTCGCTACGGACAAGTCTGTCTGAGGGCCTTGTTTTTCCATCTAACAGACTGCACATATTTCGCCTAGTCAGTATAGCCTCCTTACGGCACATTGGCTTGTCGCCCATTTCAGTCATCTAGGGAGAATTAGCTTATCGTTTGAGCCTTCGGAGTGGCCAACGCACCCGGTAAGAAAAAAGAGAGCCCAATCTCCCATGTTGTCATGGAGATTGGGTAAAGATATAGAAGAGGGGAACCTTTAAATAGTCTATATTAAATTGACCAGGTAGAAGTTGCGAAGAACAATGCAAAAATCCAAATCCAAGGCATCCGTGTGGGCAACTGCTGGGTGTTTGGTGGCCCCGTGCCGATCTGTTTTTGTAACTTACAGTATTGTATTTATGTATTTACCATACGAACTAAGCCGGTTGCCTTTTTGTTTTTTTTCCTGTTTTGGTATTTCTATCGCTTTCTTCCCCTTCCCCCTCTCCTTCCCCCTTTTCTCCGATATATTCATGCAACTGTGGAACGTTCGAACATCTTGAAGGATTCCATAGCCCCTGGTGCCAAGCCAAATCTTTTTTCTTTTTTTTTTTGTAACCGCGCCTGTCAAGAGAGACAATAGCCGCCCTGAGCTCCCCTCCACCCCAGATCTATATACTCCGTACTCCGCCTCACTTTTTCCTATGCAGGACTTACCAAAATATCGTTATGATCTACAAGAGATTGAAGAAATACGTTTTGTTTGAAACAACTGATCCCCTCAATTATTTGACAGCCTTGACCCCCAACGGCTGTAGAGTTCAAGTCTACCCCGTCATTGCCCAACAGCGTCCCGATTGTCTCCCAATACATCCAGATGTGACGTGCATCGTCTGTAATGATTTGGGAAAGCCTTCTGGTTAACAAGTGACCTCATTTGCCCTTGCAGCGCTGGGGCATTGATTTCTCCGTCACCGCTCTTTTGGCTACTATCACTGAATTTAAACCACACCGGTTCTTTTTGGCCAAGCCTAAAGAGATCATGGCGCTTTTGGCAAAAGGGCCTTTGTTTTTCTCCCGGCTGGCCCACCTGGGCACTGGGATGACCCCGGGTCTTGCGCTCTTTCGCTCTCGTTTCCGCTTTCACTTGGAGGTCAAGATTACCGCTTTTCCTCTTCGGTTCACCCTAAAACGAGGCAATTTTTGACCAAATCGATGGTCTTTCAAGGTATTATTGGGCGTTCAGGGGAGCACTATATTACCCTCACACCATTATTAGCCGCCTCCATATTAAATCACCAGTAAATGGAGTTCCTTGAATGCCGGCAACAGGTAATCATGCAACAAACTCGCAAATGGGGTGATGTACGGTTACTAACGGGATGTCCACGAGCGTTGGACCACATGGCCTTGTCGAATTTCAAAACGCCCAGGTGATAACTTGACTTGGATGGGGTTGGAGCTATGGCCAGGGGTTATACTGCTACCTAGTATTCCCCATCTATCTCCCTCTATACCTGATTCCAGACAAAGTAATACCTAGTTCTAAACTTAGAAAGTTATTATTTGGTGGGCCTAACACGAATGTGGATAACCTGAGCCAAGATACGGAGTAGTATACGGAGTACGGAGTAGGCTACAATTGAAATACTCAACATCGGCCAGCTTGTCGTTAAAATCCCCCTATACCCAGTATTTTTGCATCCATTAAAACTAAAACAGGTGGCTCAGCAGGATGACGGTAGTGCACTTCCTGTCAGAAATCTTAGGCAGGGCTGCCTGAGCCTATCGCCTAAGCGCCCGTAATGATCAGAGCATCCGGGTGTTTTAAGGGGCCCTGTATAAAACCAATAGTACTGCATATAATGTAGTCAGTTTCAGTTCCATTCGATATCCAATATAACAAAATACCTTGTTGTCCAACCCTGCGCCACCCAATACCGACCTGGGTCGCAATTTGCACCGAGGCAACTCGCTCCACTTAACCCCGAACAAAGGGATCTAGCCCCGTTGATTCTACCTCACTTCCCGGGAAGCAACTTAAAATGCAGCTGCTGCAAGGGAGTGATGATGTGATATTGGAAGCCACACGGAAGGAAGCAGACGGGAAAGACATAAGTGGGCGCACTTGCCATCACCCGGGTGAATGTCTGTTTGTCGCACCCCTGGATGAGAACGGCCCTGGCAGTACAGAACATGCAGTCTGCGGTGTATACTCCGTATACCTAGTTGATTTCCGTTATTTCATATGTTAGTGTAATAAGCTTGCATGGAATGTACGTCGAGCTCTAGCGGCTACCAAAGCGGGGAAGATGGGCTGCACATCTTCACCCGGGTGAAAGCTACGTGGGCGAACTTCTACGTGACTTCCAGAGCTCAAGGATCTTGGATGCTTAGACTGCATGGAAAAGGGGGTGTGCTCGGCTACAAAATACTTGCGATTGGTGAGCGTATTGTGTATTTGTATGGAGTTTTACTTGATCAGGCAATGGTTTCAATGGTCTCGGCTCTCGGTCTAGTTTATCTTCATATGATTTTCATTGCTTTGTCTCGAGAATAGTGGATGTGACTTTTGGAGTGAGAGGCAACTTCGTGTAACGTTACTATTAACAGGATTTATTGGAACTAGGCTTCCTCTAAGCTCTCATGCTCGGAGGGGGGGTCGCACGATACCAACTTCAGTCGTCTCTAGTCATTTTGCCTTTCTTCGGGATAACCAATTCAAGGCAGATGCCATATTAACACGTGTCTGGTTTTGAGATTGAGGGACCGGCTAGGGACATAAATAGTCGGTTCTGTGGCCCTATCAGCAACTTCACCCTAGGCAACTACAACATATGTAGCTGTAGACGCTGTTGACCGCTATTAACATGCATTTGCTGCTCTGTCAGCTGAGATAATTTCCCAACCACTTGCAGGTCTCTCTTTAGAAGAGCCTAACGGGACTGGTGTGACATGCATGTTCTCACCCCTCATCGGAGCCCGAGATATCTGAGCGCATATGAAGAACATGGAAGCTCACGGAAAAGAAAGACAAAAAAAATTGCATAGTATATAGGTTGTTGTCTAATTGTATACGGAGTAGAAATGACTCCATCCGCCATTGAGATAAATCATAAATCTTTGTGCGGTACGTATGAATTCATCTGCGAGGCTGTCAGGCCCATCGGCATTAAGATACAGCTGCAGCTGCAACCTCTCGAGAAAGTTTATTTTGATGACCAATCTATGTGTATTGACCAATGAGATCGTTGGTGGAGGGATTGCTTCTTAAAGGGCTAAAAGGCCAATGTTACAGGTTCAAGTACTGTTTAACGAGTGGTAGGCTTGGGATAACATGCAATACAGAAGATGACATGTGGCCAATAGCAGCTTAGGGTACATTCCGATATGGTTTACCTCTGAAACCAACTGCTGAAACTAGTCGTAGACAAAGCTATATGCTAGGTACTCTGTACTGTTTCTAATAAAAGGTGGAACTATATATTCTGAGACTGATAGCTCCAAAGATGTGAACGCGCTGGGCTCTATGATGAATGAATTTCATGACAGATTTGAAATAATAATTTCACAAGAGCAGAATTGATAATTACTGAAAAGAAGTGTTTGAGCTATTCGATGTCTAAGATATAAATGTGTTCATGAAAAGGGGTGAGATCAAGACTGAACGACGTCATAGAAGCAACATTTGAAAACAGCTGTGTCCAAAGTATGTTGCATGTTGTACTCACAAACCAAGTTTCCCATAAAACATCGCAATCCAGGGGGCTTTAAAGTCTTACCCAATCTGAATTAATGAACTCCCTCCGCCTTGCCGCGCGACACTTGAAACCAACACAGCCGATCCCCACACGCAGGCCAATCATCAGCATCACAACAGCAAAAGCAAAAACAGCCAAGATGTCAACATTCACAATTCCCAATTCAAACCTCCACGTGAATAGCATCCCGGATCTAAGCCAGAATGATCTACTTTCATTCCCAGCCTTCAAAGTCTGGATAACAACCCTCCAGCAATCCCTAGCGCGACAAGAACACCCCTCGCACGAGTTCCACACTGACCCATATGTACTGCGCAAAATCGACATCCAAGCCGTCGACCGCTTCGGTGGCGGTCGACTAGGCTTCATCAAATTGAAAGCGGAGGTATCCAATGGCCAGGGCGAGACTTTGCCCGGTAGCGTATTTCTGCGGGGGGGCAGTGTCGGCATGTTGGTGAGTTGTCGTCTATTTCCACACGATAGGACGGGATTTCCCCTTTTGTTTTCTAGATACATCCAGGCAAAAAAATGATTATTACGCCCTGGCCCCAGCCCCAGCCCCAGCCCCACCACTCAAAAAACGCAAATGTTTTGTTTTCTAATTCCATGAATAGCTTATCCTCCAACCGGATGATATACCATCCCCAACTGAGAAGGACAAGCGAGCTATCCTGACCATCCAGCCCCGCATCCCAGCAGGCTCGCTGTCCTTCCCGGAGATCCCGGCTGGGATGCTTGATGACTGTGGGACGTTTGCTGGCGGGGCAGCGAAGGAGATCCAAGAGGAGACCGGGTTGTGTGTTGAGCAGGAGGATTTGATTGATATGACTTCGCTGGCGCTGCAGGCGGCGCAGGAACCTGGCTATGGTGAGCGACTACAGAGTGCTGTGTATCCGTCTCCTGGCGGAAGTGATGAGTTTATTCCATTGTTTTTGTGTCTGAAGTCTATGCCCCAGAAGGAGATCGAGGAGTTACAGGGGAAGTTGACAGGATTACGGGAGCACGGGGAGAAGATCACGCTCAAGGTTGTTCCTTTGGCGGATTTGTGGAAGGAGGGGCTTAGGGATGGGAAGACTTTGGCTGCTTGGGCTTTGTATCAGGGATTGAAGCAGGACGGGTTGCTTTGAGTGGGAATAACATGTACAAAAAAGGGGATATGTTAAGGTGTTTGTTTGTATCAATGTATGGCAATGCATGGTGTATATCAGTGAGATATGACACAGTTGCTAGCTCACAATCTCCATTTCTTCGCCAGTTCAATTCCTTCGGCCAGCGTTCCAACCCTGGCGTCAATAGCATAACCCTCTTTTTCAAGCTTCTTCATCTCGTCAAACAGCGAGTTCAAAGGAATAGTAAAGCATTCAATGAACTCGTTATCCTCAAGTTCAGGCTTTGGGTTCTTGTTCTCGGGAAGGGACATGTCAACCCGGACGTGGACCATATGCAGGTTGGTATTGCAAAGTCCTGGGTCTAACCAAGTCATAGATGTTTGTCAGCTTTCAACAACCGAATAGGTCGAATAACGCAGATAGAAGAAAGCAAAGATGGCGGTCACTGCCTACGTACCGTTATACATCACGGGGCTAGTCTGCTCCGCCACACCAACGTAACCGGTCTCCTCTTTGAGTTCTCGAACAGCACACTGCTCAGGCGTCTCACCTGCGTCGATTAGTCCCGCAGGAACCTCGATAACGACTGCATCAATTGGGGGCCGGTATTGCTTCTGCAGAAGGAGCTCCGAGCCAGTATCCTTGTTCAGAATAGCGACAATCCCAACACCATCAAGATCAATACCGACAGGACGGGTCTAGGCAAACGCGGTTAGCATTAAATCCAAAATGTAAATTTCAAAAACAGCGACTCTGAAAGGTTGCGTGAAATTTGTGGTAATGGAGATCGACCAATGCATCCAATACACATGGCAAGGCAACCAATGGTCATGTGGTATCGGTTGATACGGCATCGGGCAACGCCCGGGTTTAAGCCACCTAGAGCAGAGGTTCCCGAGATCGGGGAGCGCCCCCCCCAATGCTAAGCACCATTTCCCGATCTAGTTGAGGCTGGATCTTATGCTATCATGTAGGTGGGCCTCGTGGCAGTTCCGCGGGCACGTCACTTGGATACCTGCGCCGGGTGTGATGCATATACCCCCGGACATCGATCAACAGCCCGCAGTATAACGGGATAAGCACATAATAGGGCGGAGTAAGTCTTACCGTGCGCTCAGCTGATTCCCATGTTCGCTCGACACCTAGGGGGTCAGTGTATGTTGTCTTGATCATTCGAGCCCAGCGGGCTTCATTAGGGTCCTGTTTGGTAAAACGTGTCAGTCATGCACCGTCGCGGTTTTGGTCCCAACTCTATTTTACACGTAGTTGACTGGGAGTCTATTGCCGAATAGACCCTCGGGGAGATTGGAGTAACTTACCAATGGTCCCCGCGAGATGAGTTTCGACTTGGCCTGCGTGCGAGCTGACATGGTACCGGGTTGACAGGGATTTAGATTGGAGAAATGGAAACAAGCAGAGCTTCGATAATGGTGTACGAGTTATTCGTCCAATAGAGGACTAGAGTGATATTGCTAGATCGTCAACCAATCCAAACGAGGGCAAATGGGGACCTCGGGAGGGGATGATGGCGGGGTGATGGCGGGGTTGGCCCTTATCTTATCGGTCTCATATTGATGGATGTCTTCGATGTTAGTATTCGTTCTTAAGATGAAAAAGAATGGTACATGTATACCCTACGAGATATAAAGTAAAAGCTAGAACCGAATCATGACAAGGTATTGTTAAATGGTATCATTGCGCATCGAAACCTGTCTATGCAAAGACGGAAGATACTGAATAGTAATGCACCAGGCAAAGAAGAAAGTAGCAATGACTGGACACAGTTCAGTCTCGAGTAAAACTTCTCACTGTTGTGTCAAAAGAAATGGAAACATCTTTTGCTAACAGAAAGTGTCAAGAGAAATCAAGAGTCCACGCTACACGGAGTAGCGTAAAACCAAACAAAAAAAAAGAGAATAGAAGAAAAGGCTCCATAACGACCTTACGCTCGCTATCATAACATCGTGGGTGTACAAGCGTCATCAGCCAGAGTGCGTTTAAAGGCTCGACTGAACATCAACGGAGACGTCATTCTCGATATCCTTCAGACGATCCTCAAACTCAGACCAATGGTACATGACGGTCTTTGCGCCAAGATCAGTCAGGGCCGCGGCCATCTCCTTCTGTGTCTCTTCACCATTGTAGCTGCCAACGTAAGCGATAACAGGGATACCTGCACGAACCGCCGAAAGAGCACCAGACTTGCTGTCCTCGATGGCAACGGTCTCGGAAGCAGTCTTGCCGACCTTCTCGAGAGCATACAGGTAGATAGCGGGGTCGGGCTTGGAGGTAGGCTTTGGTAGAGAGCTGGCAGCGCTGAAGACCTTGTCCTCGTCGAAGTACTTGTCCTGACCGACCTTTCTGATAGAAGCGAGAACCCGGCGCAAAGCGGAAGAGGAGACAACGGCAAGACCGTACTTCTTCGCCGCATAAACCTTCTCCAACTCCTCGCTGGCACCAATACAGGGAATGGCCTTGGCGTTCAACTTGGCAATGACCTTGTCCTCTTCCTTCGTGACATATTCTTCCAGCTTCTCCGCATCGATCTCGAAGTCGAACTTCTTCTGCAGGGAGACCATCATGCCGCGGAAGTTTTGACCGACAAAGTCTTTGATGAGCTGGTCGCCGGTGTAACGGTCAGGAAAGTTGTTCGCCTCTAGAATCTCATTGGCCAGGTCGGCGCAAGCCTCGAAGGCTAGCTCCTCTGAGAGGACCAGAGTGTTGTCGCAATCGAAGAAAATTTCGGTGATCTGCATGCAGTCCAGGTTAGCGTCGGTGGGTTTCTTATTGAAGACACCGCGATCCTCGCACCTTAGTCATGATGAAGATACGGAGAGTAAATCCGGGGTGTTTGTTTATTGGGGGGAATACGGGTAGAAGTGCAATATATGAAGATCTAGTATGATCTAGGAGAGAGGATGTAGGTCAAAATGAAGAGAAGAGGAATGTCTGGGCAAAACAAGGAAATAGGACGATTGGAGTATTTAAGTCAAGGCAAGAGCCGACCCCAAAGGAAATGACGCCGCAATCACAATCTCCAAGGGGAAACCGGGCCAGAGCGGGAGGGGCTGGTCACTGACGTGGGGCAGGAAGTACCAAATACCTCAAATTGGCCTTGTTTTATTGTGTAAAAGCAGGTATTCAGTACCTCAAATCTGGGGAGACGGCCAGGTATGCAGCCAATAAAAAAGCACAGACCTATGAAACTAGTCCGGTTACAGCCTAGTGTCCTTTTTCTACTCCGGGCAGGTGCGATGGTTTCACCTCGCAGTTTCTCGCATTTTCTCGCATTTTCTTTCTTTCTTCTCACCGGCTTATTCTCTTCGATGTTTTCTCTTCGATATTTGAAATTTGTCTTGATATATACAATCCCGTGACATTATTTCATTCTTGGATACTCTACTCAAGTGACATATGCAAGTAACCTTCTCACCTGATGTTTATAGTGTACAAGATTCTAGACTGTAAATAGGCCATCTAATTGGACCGCATTAGATACGATTATACATCAGCCTACTAGGCCCAAGCTCATGCACGGTCATGCCTCCGTCTTCTCACTGTCTCCCCACTATCCTTCGAGAGGAGACCGAACTCCAATTCGCAAAGAAACCCGGGGGACGGAATGATTGAGAACCATACATCATACACAAGCATGTAGGCCCGATGTTACTCTCGTTGGTCCATCTTCCCGTGTCATCTCAAATACCTGGCGCGGTCAGATCATATCGAGTACGGAGTATGCACTTGGACGTTCAGAGCATGCTTGGCGGGGACTAAGAGAGGAACCCGACGTTAACATTACCTCGGTACAGAGTACATATAGTAGTACTATTTCAGTTCCGGTGAACGATGAGCGATTTGACTGCTTTATACCTCATTCTATTATCGCCATGGTCAAGGGGTTAGTCTATCATTATCTTGGTGCTAAGGGGAGTTGTGCCCAACCTTACAAGCATACCTCATACTATCATTTCTCGGAGCGCGACAGTCCGGAGGCTAGCGTTTTAGATTCTCTATTAATTTTTATCCAGCAATCATTTCACCCTATTCTCTAGACAGATTTACACAACCAGGAACAACCAGGTACCATGTAGCACGACTGTATACATCGTACAAACCCGGGTCCACCTCTTCCATACAATAACCATGATTGGCCAGACCCAAATCCCAAACTTGCCAATTCCACAACGGCCTTCCTTCACATTCGACCCGAAGACCAAAAATAAAAAACCGCAACATAACGCGTCGACAAATCAAAAACAATTTAACCAGCACGACTCAACGGATCTCGGGCCAAATCGCTATTTTGCACTGCCCGCAACCCCGAAACGGCTTCTAGTACAACCCCGGAGTACGACCTGATACCAATTTGAATTCGAAATATACTTGGCACTAACAGCTCTAGCCAAAAGAAGGCGAACATGGGGTCTTCCGATACTTTCCCAACCCTGGAATCTCTTCATTTCCCGTCAGCGCAGCTGTCAATCTCCCAGACACTTTCGTCTCTACGTCGATCGGCGCTGTCTGTCGCCAATCGGCTCCAGTCTATTGAGACCGATGCCACCTTTGCGCAAGAGGTCGCTGACCACTATGGCCTACCTCTAGTTGCTAATGAGCGCTGCGGAAGCTGGTATATCCCGCCTACGGCCAAGGCCGGCAGTGCTTATTTCAAAAGCACCGATGGCCACACCGGTCAGTGGGATTTTAGCTTTCGACGGTTGAACTTGCAGTTGCTCCCGCTAGCTAGGGATCATGGGGGGTTAGTCTAACTTCCTTTTCACTGTCTTCCATTACTTATGGATTTACATCTGTGTTGGAGTGTCTTCGGTTGGCCTTCATTGGCCCAAGTGTAAACCATGGCAACAACTCCATCACTGCATGATCCTCCCAAGAGCCCACAAAAAGAACGCAAGAAAGCTGACTATATTTTCTTCGATGCTGCAGCTGTGTAATTGTGGACTCAACTCGCCGAGGAAAACGTATGTGCCACCTAAACCTGCACCATTCCCAACTAGAGAATTATCCCGCTCCCCTTACCCAGATGGTCACTATGCATATCATGGCTACGGCCAAGCCTCGAGCCCTCTATTAACCCGCCGCTAGTGATGCCAGACGCATTATCAAAAACCGTCCCAATCTGGAGCGCCGTTCTAAACAGAGCTCTGTTCCCATCCGCAACTGAATACCACCCAGTCCGCCTCCCACCCGATTACCTGGGCGCATCAGAGGAAGCACAAATCGAGAATCGAATCGAAGGATTCGTGCATTCCCTAAAGGTACGCATGTGTGACATTAACAAACCAATGCACCAAACCCCCCTCCTTATCTAAGCAAAAGTAGCTGATAATTGATGACCACCAGAGCCTGAAACTCGATCTAGACAATCTGCGCGAGCAACTCGGCAAACCCATCCAGATTGCCTGGGCCAATAGGACATATTTTCACCCGGAAGATTTGCAGACAAGCGATGACTACAATCTACTCGTACTATGCTCCGCTTCCAGGCGCGTGCATGGCGCCGAAATGTCCGAGGGTGGATACATCCAAGGCGCGGGCGATGATAGCGAGGCGTGGGCGCATGGACTGACGCCGCCAGTGTTTTGGGCCAACCAGGCTATTTTGAAGAGTACACCCGAAGACGAATTGCCGGAGCTTATCGATCGGCTGGTGGCTGAACATAAGCTGCTGGATGTGGCCCAGGACGCAACACTGATTTCCCCCACGCGCAATTTGTACATTGGCTCGGGAACGGGGGTTGATGCTGGAGGTCGGTATGATCTTGTCATTGACTGCAATGGGAGTGCTACAGCGGTGGAGGGAAATGCGAAGCGGCTCAATTTGGGCTGTGATTCTGGGAAACTGGGAAGTCGGGATCTACGGAAATGTCTGGAGAAGGTGCGTGAGTTTATTGGCGCTCGTCTTGGGGCGGATTCGTCGCTGTCAGTGCTGGTTACTTGTGAGAATGGGAAGGATCTTTCGGCAGGGACGCTGCTTGCGATCGTTTGTCTGTTTTATAACGACGAGGGTATGTATGCAATTCCCCAGGTGGGCTGGGTGGTGGATTCAAACGCTATGTGAAAGAGGGGAAAAATAACTAATTGTTTTTCACAGGCGGCTTCGATGCCTCACTTAGCAAGCGTGTGATCAGCAAGCAGTTCATTCGACAGCGTCTAGCTTGGCTCGTGTCGTCGAAACATGACGTGAACCCGTCTCGCGCCACGCTTCAATCTGTCAATGCTTTCCTGATGCAGCCGCCGGATTATTGACCTCGAGCAATGTGATTACACTGCATCGCCTGGTCGGGCCTGATTGGTTTCGAATCGCCTGGGTCATTAAGAACATGCTCCAGAGATCGCTCATTCGTTGTCCACGGCCTCCACGATAGCGCCGGCACTGCCCTGGTCTAACGAATCCAACACAGCCATATCCTGCACACTGATATCGAAGCTGAAAACATCCGCGTTGGCCACGATTCGTTCAGGATTGTCGGTCTTGGGAAGAGGCACCCAGCCCTTCTGCAGCGCATAGCGGATCAAGACCTGCTGAGTGGACTTGCCGTATTTCTTTGCGACTTCCACTAGTGTTGGGTCGTTGGCTTTATAGTTTCGCACGATGGGCGAGTATGCCTCGACAATAATGCCGTTCTTTTGGCAGTATTCGTTGATGACGCGCTGCTGGCACCACGGGTGGAGCTGCAAAGATAGAATGTCAGTGATCACGATCAAACCAAATAGCTACCCATGTAGATATAAGAGTAGTACTAAAAGCAAAAGCACCAACCTCGATTTGATTAACATGAGGCGGGAACACTTGCGCATATGAGCGCATCTCCTCGATGTGTCCCACACCGAAATTGCTAACACCGATACTCTTCGTCTTGCCCTCCGCGTACAGCTTCTCAAGCGCCTGCCACAAAAGCTTCCGCCCAGCAGAGCCTGAGCTGGAGGAGTGAATCAAGAACAAGTCGACGTATCCATCTGCGCCGCCGATCTTGTGCACAGAAGCCAGCAGTTTATCGTAGGTAGCCTCGACCGACGCTGCGGGGCTAAGAATCTTGGTCGTGACGAAGATCTGATCTCTGGGAATGCTAGTGGTGCGCAGTGCCTCACCAACTTCCGCCTCGTTGGCGTAGAATTGTGCTGTGTCGATGTGTCGGTAGCCTGCGTCCAATGCCTTCAGGCAGGACTGCACGCACTGGTTGGTGGGGGAGCGGTAGACGCCGAAGCCGAGGCGCGGGATGCGGACACTCGAATTTGGGAGGGGGAGAAGGTCGGTGATCTTGAAGGAGGCGGACATCTTGGAGTGATTGAGGGGTATTGCTGTTTGCGAAAAGAAAAAAGTCGAGTTGGAGTTCTAAGTCCTGTCAAAAGAATAATCTCCTAGCCCCGCTTTGCGAAAATGAGGTCATTTTCGATGACTAAACTCAAAACACCACCGCGGCTTTGCGGCATCACTCTTTCTCCAGGGCTACCTAGGTACAATAGTCTCTACGCGCAGTTAATCGAGTCAAATTGAATTTCAGTCTACTTGTCTTCCTGTTTAAGAATCTCTAATCTCGTCCCTGTTTTACAAAAGTTTACCATTGTAAAAATTTGTTCCTGCATTGTACCTTGGCCACCAAAGAATTGCGTGATACCATTTGATTGGGCTTACAATTGGTTTTATAATGCTACCTATGGCGCCATCGAAGAACATTGCGGGGATGGCTCCGAGTTTATAGTAATGTACTTTGTCGAGTGTGTTTGAAAAGGTCAGATCAACAGTAGGTGGTTATGATTTTTGGTCAATTATGGTAGACATATATGTGCACTTGTATAACTCCCCATGAGAAGTCTGCGCAAAACTTCTATACCGATAATAGCTTGTCTTTACAAAGGTTCCAAACACGTTGCCGGAGTAGAACTCTCTGAGAGGAATTGACGGGAAGCTTTTCGTCAGCTCTTATCGCCAAACAGAGAGTAAAAGTATGTATGTTGTACCAGATGCCTACATGGGGTAATTTGGGTAATTTCCCTTTTCAGATATGTTCCCTCGACACCTTCGCTCCTTCTACATCTGTCACTTCCTTACTTCCTCCTTCCTCCTTCCTCCTTCCTCCTTCCGTTCAAGAACTACCGCATATATATGCATATGGATGGGAAGGCGCGACCAATAGAGGAAATCGGGAACTATAAACCCCCCCCCTCGCCCCCGCTCCCGCTCCCCCCAAAAAAGTGCCATATCCACAACACTCCGATCAAGTCTCAACCTATTGTGTACTTGTCCCTTCCTATTGGGTGACTCACTTGGGGATTTTACTTGGCCGTTGATGGATGATGGGAAGAGAGATGGAAGGCGAGGCTGTGATGACTATATATTTCAAACAAAAGCTATCCATACAAGATTCATATTCAAGTTTACATTTACATGTCACCGAGGCTGAATTTCAGAGCAGCTCTGGAGATATCAATGACCACATAAGACATAAGACATTACCTAGGTACCTAGGACTGGGTCACACCTAGGCGGATATCATTCAGATGCTTGAATATCTTGGTGACTTTGTCAGGTTGTGAGAGATCAACCAAGGACCACTTCGCGCCCCGCATAATCTTCAACAATACCCATAGACCCACGAAAACAATGACCTGGTTCAATAAATTGTTGTTAGTACATATAAACTGAATTTTATCACGATGCACAATACTCTCTTACCGTCAGGTACGATGCTAAAAATGGTAAAAGATGAAACCCATTCCACAATGCAGCCCCGTTTGCGACTAATGAGACAAAGATACAGCCCAACAAGGATAGATATGCTGTCAGTGGCTGTCTATGACTGCGGTATGGATACTCATCATCCTCCTCGCTCCAGCGCTGGACGTGGGGGACTTTTTCGCGTTTGAGATAATGACGATGTTGATAAATACTAGGGGAAATTCTCGTTAATATTGCGAATATCCAACAGCTGAATCGCCAGACGAACCAATGGTAGAAGCGAATAAACGCCAGACACTCGCACGCCCAGACGATTAAAACCGCAGAGTATGCCATTTGGCTCAATACCTCCACAAACTATTCGCTTTTATTAGCTCTGAATTCGAAGCGAGAGGGGGAAATTAAGCCATGTTCTTACCATATCCACGGAGGCTCGGGTTCCCTTCATGGTTGACCCAGTTGTTTTTTCAGAGGATTGGGTTTGGTCAGTTGCGCGGATCAGTTGCAGAAATGGCACCCACCAGAATGCAACCGCGGAGAATATCATAGCTCGCAGAGGGACCTGTCGTCTATCCGTTTTGCCAAACCACGCAAGGACATACAGATACCACCGTTGGCCTTCGCCTACATCCAGACGACTTGTCAAACCAAACAAGGTTCGAGAGGCGACATATAGATTGGTAGCAGCACAAGAGAGGCACGTGAACACGAGGAATGCATTGAACACGTCTGCCAAGTGCGGAATATTGGAAATTTTGGCAATTGCAACGAATGCAGCACTGTTTGAAGGTCCGGTGCAGCCGGCCTCCACATCCAGTGAAAGCCAACTGAGCCGAGGGAGAGCGCAACTAGCCCGCTCTATATCAAATGTTGCGACCAACCCACTGATAGTATAGCCGATCATTGCAAGTACAGGAATGAATCTAGCGGAAAACTTGAATGATTTCCCGATATGGGCGTCATTAGACCGGATTTTCGACGTTTCGCCTACGGGCTGTGGCCATTTTGCCTCCAGGGCAGAGGCAGCAACAACTTCAACTCCGGTGTAGGCAAAGGTTGCTATCGAAATGCTCATGCTGATAAGCCAATTAGTAATTTGAGCAGAGAGAAACCTTAGACACATGTCATGACTCACAGTAAAGCAGTACCCCAGTTATTGGCCGCCCGTGTATCAAATTCGGTAGGCGAAGCCCAATCTGATGGTATTAGTACTTCAATATGGTAAGTAATGTATGAGATGGTAACCATTGCTTACACTTGGTGCCCAAGGGGCGATTATCTGGGCCAGCTGCTCATCGTTAGCACCTATTCTCAAAAAGCCACACACGCCCAATAAAATATGTTTGTGAAACACTTTACTAACCTCCAAGGTTGATTGCAATCAGTGTCACGATGATAACACCAAGAAATAGTATTTTGATACTGCCTGTTGCCACTTCCAACCAACCATAGATCTGAATAACTACTCGTCAGCTGACATGTTCTCGGTCCCCAAGTCGCAAGCATTTGCATTGGTGAACAATGAGGGGTGAAGCGTACCTCAATTTTTATGGCGTTGATGATAACGAGCACCAGTGGGATCCCAAAATATATAATGCAGCCCTGTGTAACTGGACTATCATTGAAGTAATCCCAAAACGTGAACTCTGCAGCGGAGGTTGCCACCAGTGTGGAGAAAGACATAGAATAGACAAACCTTTGATAGTTGTCAGCGTTTCCTCGTAAATCCTAGATTCCACCGATCCTTTGGGTGAAATTTGGTGTCTTTGGGAGGGGGAGGGTGCAATTTACCAATATGTAACACCGACCGCGATCCCTAGTTCTTCGTCGACAAACTGGCTAACATATACTGACAATGCACCAGGTATTGGCCAAATGCAGAGCATTTCAGTGATACATTGCATGACACCCCATGTTAGCACTCCGATGAAGAGAAAAGATAGAACCACCGCCAACGGTCCACCAAGTTCAAGAATCTGACCCCCACGCCAGTACAGGCCTGTACCGAGAGTTGCATTGACTGTGATCATCTATTTATGTTAGCCTTCCAGATTTCGAGGTACCAAATATGACCAACGTTGCCTATTGCAGTCTATAATGCAGGAAGGCCCCCTCTTCAGTTCGGAATTTCGGAGATCTTCACATACAAATAGATGAATGCCTCTCAGGGCTCTACTGACAGTCCGTTCCTGGCCAAGCGTGACAACAAGGCGTACATCTGGGAGCTTGGTGAGAGGCGCTGTGTCATCCGGGTTCGTGGAAACAAATGATGGTGAGCTTATTAAGCTCAGAGAATCATTTGGCGGATGAAGAGAAGAATTCTGAGATTGTGGGTGTGGACTTCCAGCTGGGATTTGTTCTACCATTCGTGTGGGCAAAATACCAGAGAGCCAGGGCCGTGCCCATTCTGCCAGTTCTATGAACTGTGGCTCTGCCGGCTGCGACATGATGCAACAAAGCGTATAAATATCCTATCCAGGATCACCACACGTCGCAATGTTCAAAGCAAGTGAAAGGGCAAGTTCTTTGATAAAGTATATTAGATTGAGCCGCATTTTAAACATAATGGAGTTAACTCCCATAAACAAACTTTGGATATCGAAAGCTTCACCCCCTTTACTCCGTAGTTGCCTTCAAGATCGAGGATCGCATGCAACCAGTTTGAACCCGGGTGGTGCTGATGCATGAAATCCCGGTCATATCACAAAGCGGAGATGATACCTCCATGTGGGATAGTCCCGCATTATCTTGAGACAACTCTCGAATCAGCGATACCTGATAGCCCGCGCAAAATTGCAACGGATAAGCAAGGCAAAGATCGGCTTGTCGACGTGGCATTTCAGCCGCAGCTTAGGGTTTATCAGGTCCCCCGTGTTTGGTCTGGAGGAAACGCAACTCGCAAAATAAAATAAAATTAGTTGGAAGAATCATGTCTGGAAATCTCCAAACCACGAGTTGCCGCTACTTGCGGAGAGACAGTCTTCAGGATTTGCTTGAGCGATTGTTTCCCGGACAAACAGACTTCGGTATTATGGTAACTCGCCTGAAACTCGTCCATCTGGGCAAAGCTGACTCGCACGTTCTAGCTTCTAGAAGACCAATGGATCTTCACTGCCCCCAGAATAGTGGATCCTGTAAGTTGCGATCTATTGCCCGTCCCGAATGAAGTCTGTCGCTGACACCTCTTGTCTGACAAGGCTGAGCTTGAGTAAGAGATGTTCGGTCTCGATGTCGAATAAGAAAGCTGACATGGAAGTAGTTCGGTTCAGGACGATTAGCCTAAGGCTTGTGGTGTGGCAGGGTCAGAGGCACACCGAGTAGGGGCGCAGCGGAAGGCACATCACGCAAAGTGGGTGCAGGGGAGTGGCGGTTCAATAAATCCAACCCCCCCAGTACTCCGTAGATCTGATATAATACTCGAGATCCTAAATCCCATCAACCCCACTCTTGTCGTTCTCTCTGAAAGCTACACATAATGACTTCGTTTGATAATTACTGCCTAGAACACCCGGTTGAACCCGTACAGGTCTTTGAAATTGGACAGGATACGACATCATTCCCCACAAAAGCTTCATATCAACGATCAGACCTTCGCACGGTAGAGGATACAGAATCTTTTCTGCGAAACAACCAGAATAATCCTTACAAATGTCGCCTTGTGTATGTTAAATCAATAACACCCCTTTCTTCTGCTAACAATTGATAGGTCAATATGTCAACGCACTGCCCGCCGACAATTGCAGATCACTAAACCGATGCTTGACCTCCTTGTTGCGGGACACGGGATCGGTCCATCATTCTGGGGGGTGCCATCCTGCTTTTATCGGCGCACCGATGACTTTGAGGTGGTATTTTGCCTTCCATTTACAGAATCCTGCTCTGGCTCCGTGATTGGTATATGCCTTTACCTCGGTGGACATCAATCATTTACTAAAGTGAAGAAACAGAACTATCTTACACTCTAAGATACCCCGAGTACAAGCCACAAGGGAACACATGGGTTATTCGTCAGACTGGAATCTACCATCGATACGACAAAACTACGTCCCAAAGTCTTTTCGTACTGTTCAATCCCACGCCACAATCCAAAGCGCATTCAGATGCTGAGAATTTACTACGCAATCTTTGTCCCGAAGTGGAATCTGATCCTTTTTGGTTACACCGGGTCTTGTTCGCCACATACTTCCCTACATGGAGGAAATATATCGCCGTACAAGAACACCGATTTCTACCACTTGCACGCAGTGCGATCGCCAACTTGATTGGTGGGGAGTTGGGTCTAGGCTACGATAGCCTCAGAACATTGACCGGCTTGCAGACTCAATTCCTCGAAGTTTCAACCATCTTAGCATCAGCGACAGACCTGCTTGACGACCTTTGTACCCTTATTAGCTCCGGGTCAGTGACCTCAACAAATCACGCCGGGGTTCACTTTTACAAAAATCAGCGTCGAGAGTGCATTGCAAATTCTCATAATGCTTCGCATTTGCAAGAGCGGGCACAGATTGTCTCAAAGCTACTGGCCGACACTTTGTTGTTTAGGGATCAGGCCCTGGCAAAGGAGCAAAATTCGAACATGCTAAAGCTGAACAAGTCAGCAGTATTTATCACCACTTTGACGTTGGTATACCTTCCGTCATCATTCTTGGCTGTCAGTATCCCTCCTCTGATTTTCAACACATTACAACTACCAGACCCCGACTAACATTCTCTCACAACAGACTATATTTGGTATGAATTTCTTCGATATGGATCAAGCCAACAATCGTATTGTTGGTACGCCTATGATATGGATATTCTTTGTATCATCTATTGCCCTGACGGGAGTCACGTTCCTTTTATACTACTGGTTATTGAGCCGCGATGGTGCAGCGCTCCGTGGGCTTGCACCCAAAATACGAAGTAGCCCAACTTGGACTATCGAAGGGGTGAGAAGGCGATTTACGGGTGGCTCCAATGCCGGTATTGAGTTGCAGGATTGTTCGGCTTGAGAAACAAGCTTTAATAATTGAAGCCCTTAGATTGGCAGTTATATAGAACTTTTATGGATATGGCCCAGCAACCCTGGT
Organism: Penicillium palitans; assembly: GCA_019190355.1. Taxonomy (NCBI): domain Eukaryota; kingdom Fungi; phylum Ascomycota; class Eurotiomycetes; order Eurotiales; family Aspergillaceae; genus Penicillium; species Penicillium palitans. The sequence goes on along the minus strand of JAHAQQ010000041.1, from coordinate 53,741 downwards.
TCTAAACACGACGTCGAGATACATGCATAGGGAGAAACGGAGAAAATGTACATTGTGTATGGGAGAGTAAAGGAAATACCGAAAAAGGATAGAATTGTGAACAAGAAAAGTCTATGCTGCCGCTGAACCTGATATTGACTTGTACGGGTATGCCATCGGAACTTAACTCACATATTGGATATACTGTATCACCGCCCGTTTGATTTTTGGGCTAGGGTACGGGGCGGTGGTATTTGAAAAAGAAAAATAAGAATAAACTGCATAGGTGGTTTAATACTATAAGATTACTACTATAGAGTATGTAATTCCAAAATCACTTTAATTATAGAGTATAAAAATCAATTCTATTATAAAGTATCAAAGGTCTTTTTTATTGCCTTCGTATATACCTAAAAAGAGCATCCAAAAGACTAAAAAGACCACTAAAAAGATATCCCAAGGCCGTATAAGCGGCCGACTATTCTTGTATACTTGTAAATTATCGATTAAATGGTAGGTAAGTTGACTCTATACCCTGCAAATGACGGTGGGTGACTAGATACTGCTGGCAATATTATCCAATGAGGGAGTTAAGTTTCAATGGCATACTTAGTCCCCCGTAGACTTGGACACAGTGATTTTGTATATACGACATTGACTTGCACCCCTCAAAGCGGCAAGAATAACAACACTCTCTTCTTCACTGTGGACAACTCTCTCGGCGAACTCGTCGCTGTATGTCAGGCCCGGGAGTTCAGCAAGCTCCGTCACAGAAATCCTTGTTTCCTCTGGTGTTGGTACGGCAATCTCCAATAAAAGCATCGTGTTATGGGCCGCGCGCCTCCCTACCGCGAATATTTTCTCGTTATTTTCACCCATCATCAGCTTAAGTACCCGGTAATTCTTGATGTCGACTTTGACAGCACTCGTATCCCCTTGTTCGAGACTTCGGATGTGCAACTGCTTTTCTCGCGTGACAAGTACACAAACATGGGGCCTTTGGAGAAATGGTGTGAAGGTGGTAAAAAGACCAACAGTGCTGCTAGTGTCAAGGCCCTATATGGGAGAGATTAGATAAATAGGAAATTTTCAAGTTGGAAATTGAAGCCGAAGACTTACTTGTGGCTCGATAATGAGCTGGCATAGCTGGTTAGATCGAAAGGACACATGAATGACGGGGATTTCGTGCTTGTGGTTGGAACCACTTCGCTGTGGTCGAAAAACCATGTATAGGTCGTCATCTGTTGCGAATGATAACTGAACAATGTCTGCTGCCGGCCAACCAAGTTTATACCTCGGCTTCCACTCATGCGGAGAATTGAGGTGGCCAAAATATAAGGACCCTGAATTCTGGTCTTCATCTTCGTTGCTGACAATGCATGCCACTCTCTGACTTCCAGGCGCGAGAGCCACCTTTTTAATCTCAGGCAGTGTTGGTAGAGAGACTCGAACCGAAGGTCTGAGATTGGCGTCCATATTTGATAGTTTGAAGATATAAAACTTGCGTTTGAAACCCATTAGACGGGAATAAAAGCAAAGGTAAGCGAGAATGAATAATCTTACTTGGACTGTGCCTCCCGAGGTAGAAGCTATCAAATTTCTTTTCGTCAGACTGATACTCTTCCAGCGACACCCTGGTGTCGGGATCGGATATTTTGCAGCTGGGCGTACACCACTAACCCCCTCTTGTTCTAGAGATTGCGAAGTGTAAAGAAAAATTTTGATGTCAGTCCAAAACGCGATAACAGTTCCATCTGGGGAGATCTCGCAGCCTTTGAAGGGCTCAGAGGTACTCAGATCCCAATGCTCGACGCGTCTGTCAGTGGCAGGATCTTGCCTCTCACGCTTTAAAACATCAATGTGCATTCTCTGTAGCAGCCCGGCTAGACCGGGCTCTTCCTCTGACAAACGCAGACCCGCCTCATTTCCCAACTTCCCGTACTTCCGAAATGTTTGAAGCAATTTATCCTCCAATTGCTGAGCATTGCATCTCTTCGATTGTTCTGGCTGAAGAACCGCATCCACTGGATAATCTAGCATTGATTTCACCGCTTCCCCTTCCTTGGGGCTCCTCTGTCTCGCTTTCTTTATCAGTTTGTCATGCCATAGTGTGACCGCCGGATTGATTTTTGGTCGACCGAACAGTGGATTTGTGACGAAGAAGCGATCATAGCCATCCGCGCTGCGATGTCTTGCTCTTCTCATTGCATATTCTTCCACGCCAGAGCTGCCCTCCTCTAAGTATGTGAAAACCACACTGAGGACACATCCTAAAGACCAGATGTCGCTCTTTTCTCTCATAGTTCTCTGTTTAGAAAGGGTCTCGGGCCCAAGATAAGTGCCGTCTCCGCGTCTGTTGTAGGCCGCCGAAGTAGATGCATCCCTAGACTGTTGTGACCTGGCAAACCACCCGCCGAAGTCTTTCTCCTTCTCCTTTCCGTGAGATCTCAATTTGAGGCTAGACATGCCGAAGTCGCTAATCTTCCAAACGGTTTCCTGGCTGCCCCCAACATTTTCGAGAAACACCAAAATGTTCTTCGGCTTGATGTCCATATGGTAACAGACCATCATGTCCCCCTCGGCAGTCCTCATGCCACTATGAAGAAATTCCAGCCCACGTGCTAGTCCTCGAGCTGCATTGATTATCAGTGTCTTCTCCATAGTGGTATGGGGTCTGGCTCGATGGTCTTCCCTCATGTAGGCGTTCAAATCGCACTCGGCGAGAGGCATAAAGATGCTGTAACTATTTGTCGAGCCAATGACCAGGCTACCGTAAATATCCACGATATTTGGACAGGTGCGATCACAGGCAAGGATTTGCTTCAAAGTATCTTTTTCCATGTGCTTCGTGGGTTGGTAATCTTTGCGCGCCATTTCCTTTGGCCGTTCATTTCTTCCTCCAAGGACCGGGTCGAAAAAATGCCCCTTTGCAATCTTCACTTGGTATACAGCGCCTTGTGCTCCGTCCCCCCGAAACTTCTGCTCTAGGTAGGGTAAACACTGTCGGTCCGGGCTCTGAATCAGAACTTCTGTTTTTTTGCAAATCACAATAGGGCAGAAGCATGCTTGTTGTGTCAGGAATTCATCGGGGGTGACCTGTTCGCCAAAAATCTCCGTGAGCGTCTCACGTTCCGCCGGCAGAGAGCAAATACCGGGTGGCCAGGCCCTTTCGGCTAACAGTTTGGTGGTGAATGCTCGAGCGGCTTCGATGCTTCGGGATGCGAAAATGAGAATAGCGAGGAAATTGTGAAGCTTCCGTTCCCCCATTTTGCAACTCAAGTTGTTTTCGTCAAAATCAAAGTCAAGATCATCATAACCGGTAGTTGGTATATCGCCCAATTGAAGACTCCGAAAAAAGCGTCGCAAAACTTCTGGCTGTAGCACTTCTTCCGCAGTGCCATGAGGAACAAATCGGCCTTTCTCATGGCTTTTTTCCATCCTTTCCATGATTTTCACATATATCTCATCCCGTAGTTCATTGTATTGAGTGGATGCCATGTTGGAGTTCACGTTCTGGTTCACTGGGCGAAATGAGGCTGTTTTGAGGTTAGACATCTGAATCAACCATAGAAAAATTGTAGGATGAAATCTAACACTAGTTACCTTGAAGGTATGGAGTACGTGGTAGTAGCCTGGGATTATTGATACCTAGGTATGGTCTAATTTGGAGGTAACCTTGGAATATTACCCATACCCTGCATAATCTTGCGGCTGACCTCGGCTTGTTCAGCTGAAAAGCACTGCAGATAAGACTAAAAAGCAAATATAGTTGGCCAAATATAGGCCACGCCATTTTACCCCTGAAATATTCCCCATCCATTTCTAGCCTATTCTCCTCTATTTCATGTGCTAATAATCGGGCAATGCTAGAGGTCAAATAGTTGACCCTAGGTTTTTCTTTCCAGCGCCTAGGAAACCATGAAATTATTGCCTGTAATGCTGATTACTGGGTATGTACATAGTATGTAGGCTAGAAGATCTCCATGGGAGCCCGAAAACCCGGGCTTTGCGCCACCGGGGCTTTGTCCTTCAGAAATATTTACTCCGTACAACTGTCCGAACTGGAGGCTCGTGGACCATATCATCATCCACCGTAATATGCAAGCCACTTTTGCTGACATGCATAATGTGATTCTAGACATTTGCGTCATTCTGTCAACCCACTCCTCGTTCCCGATCTAAGAATTATCCATTCTTTTTGGGAATTTGATGACATGCCTCAACACCTAGGAAAGCCTTACCCCATGTGGCATTATGATACATGCCCAGGTAGGCTCATCTCTTGTCTCTCGTCATTATCCTGCCATTCTTCTTGCCGTCTTTCGGGAAGGTGCGACGTCCCCCCCCCCCCTCCCCCCCCGCCTCAAATCTTCGACACCATTACCGTGGCAAAAGAATCGCCGAAGCATGACCATCAGGAGCTGTGCGCGAGGAGAGAAGGCCTGGAATCTGCTAGTCAAGCTGCCAAGCTGTTTATATTGACCATGTGGGAAGAACAGACAGAGTTGCATAACTGAATATGCGGGTTTTGTTGTGTTTCCTATTTCATATGAGGACTGTATGTAGAATGATTCAATCATAATACTTCCAAGGTTGGAAGTTATTTAATACGAAGTTTTAAGCCTGCTGCTTGATACGTACATCCATATGGTAATGTGAGATACGTTGGCTTTGACTTGCGGCTTTGTTATAAGTGGCCCAAAATTTGGAAACAACCCTGGAGAGTACAAGTCAATGATTTGGAGACCCTCATTCCAGGGTTCCAGGGCTGGGCATGCCCAACGGTGCCAGAATAGGCATTTGGAATTCGACCTGTTGTACAACATAAACAACATCTAACAAAAAGGGGGGACATACTAGCTTCAATTTTTCATATATCTAGAAGAGCTAAGTAGTCCTATTTTTTTCCCACAATAAATACTAGGGGAAAGAATTTATGGTTACTCTGCCCGTCATCCGTCAAACTCCCAAAAGGGCGTAGTTTATTCCCTCCGGCGGACCCCACAATATTTTCAGCCAAGCTCCCCACATTTCTCATTTCTTTTCTCTATCATTGGTCATCAATAACACATCCTCACTGACGAAACTCCATCTACTTTTGATTCAATATGGCTGAGGAATTACCTTCTGATGATCAACACATTTTTTCTGAGTTTGAAGACCCTGAACGCCGGGACCTCATTGCACGTCTTGTGAGCACTGATGCTAAACGATTCAGAGAGATACCATTATGCAACTACCTAGCTTTGTGGTTCTCTGACATCAAGATACTTCGGGAATATGTATCTCCAAACAAGACCGAGAAAGTCATCAAGCGCTGTGGTACACTGGAGACTACCCTGAAATCGATATATACGTACGACGTAGCTAGCATCTGCAAGTACCCATGAAACCTCGGGCCACGCATTGCCGCACCATGCTAACCAGATCTACTTTAACTAGGGGCTGCCAAGTCTCAGGCAAACGAGGCAGGTGAAAAATTGCACCTTATCCCGCTCAAGCGAGCACACGACTCGACTCGACAGACACAGCAAGCACCTGTGACGCTTCCCGTGCCTTCTTCTTCACCTGCAACGCCCGTTTCTGTCCCTTTGTCGACAATCCGATCAAATACCCTTTCACCGTTCAGAGCCGCTGGAACAATGGCCTCACAGCCTCGTACTGTCTCTCCAGGTGCTACGTCCCAGCGTGAGTCAGATCCTAAGCTGAAGGTATGTTTATCGAGGAGACTAAGAGACAGCAATGCTAACATTAACAATTTGCAGAGCTTAAAACGGGATATGGCGCAATGTGTCTTGACGAAACGAGGGCTTCCTACGATACAGACAGCACATATTGTGCCAAATAAGGTGAATCGAACCAGCAACGATTACCTCATCAAAGAAAATTGCTGGGCATGGCTTGATACCTTTTGGGGAGAGGACCGTGTGGTTAAATTGAAAGCCCAATTGCTAACAGGGGGCATGGTCGGCACCGAGCAAGTGGCCAATTTGATCACCCTCGATATGCAAGCACACGAGTATTGGGACAGGACCCATTTCGCGTTTCGTCCTTTGTGGATCAACGAATCGAAAACAGAAATGCATCTTGCATTTCATTGGCTGCCATTTGTCAAGGATGGGCCGTTTGAAATTCCTAAGCGGACAGAATGTGTGCCCACGGAAGTACATATCTTTGATGATCCGTACTACAGACCTATTATGGGCCCCGGAAAAAACAATATCCTTTTCCACACCCAAACACTAAAGCCTATCCTATCTGGCTATGTGTTCAGGATCACTACGGATAACCCCAAAGCCCGACCGTTGCCCTCAATGGAACTACTGCAGCTAAAGTGGCACCTATCACGTATTGCTGCAATGCAGGGAAGTGGCGAGGATGAAGATCGCGATAATGACTCCGATAGGGATTCTATTTCTGTTCGTACAGGTCCCCGAACGCCAAGTAGGGGACGAAACGTGTCTCGTGAAAACATCCCACCATCCCGATCCCCTACCCCCTCACTCACTTTATCAAAAATCATGAGTCTAGCACTAGAGAGTGACGTTCATCCAAGCCACCTGGTGGAGGAATAGGGTGCCTGTTTTCCCCCTCGAGTTTGTATTTTAAAAATGACCTGACGGCTTTGGCTCGGTATCTCCGATCCAGTTTGGCTTTATTGTATGGTATTGAGCGGAGGAAAGTCGCTAGCGAATCCTTACCAACTGATTACATATTTTCTTTTCTTTTCTTTTTTTCTTCGTAGGTGTTGAGTGCTTGGCACAGTTAATGAGCCTTGCGCCAAACAAGCGAATATCATTAATGCTTAAAGTAATGCGTGCCATGTGCTAACTGTCCTCCCTTACGGAGTCGTAGTTTGCTAGTGTAGTAAGGGCGTCGTGTCTGATCGGCCTTTGCTGCTTGGCGACGCCTGTTAGCATTTTGCGCAAGTGTGTAAGTAATATGTACCTAGCAAGAGATTTCTGACGGCCGTCACAAATAACAATGGAAATTCATGTGCATATAAATTGTACCTAGCAACACCACCGAAATTGAATATATCAATTACTTACACTTGTTGACTACGAATAAATATCTTTACAGATGGAATAGAAAATTGGCGGCCAGAGGCCCTTTTTTGTATTTTCAACTAGATCCCGTCTCATACCAAACAAGCTCAAGTGCTAAAAAAGAAAAATCAAAAAGGTGGATATGCGGGTAAAAGAAAACAGGGCAAACCTGTGAAAAGGAAAGGGGGCATATCATTGTAAGTCAGAAGAGGTATGGCGTTGGTGCTTCAAAGGTGCGGGATTGAGGTCCTCGCCTGTAGCCTTACGGCGATGGCCGAGTTGGGCGTCGGTCTGGCGGGTAGAAACAAGCGTCCCATGCTTGTTCGCGGTCATCTGGCCGAGTTCACGGTGGTCATTCATTTCGCGGCGATTGGGAGCCAAAGGGTGGAGTCCCAGCAGGGCGCCAAGGAGGGCATACGTCGTATCCTCGACTGTGTTGTTTTCTGTCGATGATGGGACGGGCGCCTGCTCCAGGAATTCACGGTAGCCGCCGGCGAGTTGCGCCAGCATCTTTTTTGTGGAATTATACTCCACATACCGTTGTATATGTGAGGACAAGAATCGAGGCGAGCATAAGCAATCATGAAGCGCCTTCAGATCATCCTGGGTCAGCCGGGGGCGGCCCACAGCGGAGGTGGCCGGGCTGTTAAGGTAATTTCCAAGACCACTAACCAGGGTGGTGTAGAATTCGTCCGTGACTGTAGGGTCAGAGATATTGCTCGCTAGGTCGGGATCATCCATAGTATCTTCAGAGAGCTCTGAATGAGCAGAGAGGGCTATTGCATTCTCAAGTGCACTAACGTGAGTCGCCGAAGAGGAACCGGGGGCAGCACTTGGAGTGAGGAAAGAGGGAGGGGTAGCCCGGGAATTATGCCCTTGGAAGGTGATAAACGGCTTAGACTTGTAGTGGTGGGAGAAGAATGTCAAAACCTTCCAGGCAAGAAGTGCCTCCTTCGCATCCATGGTGAAGGGGGTGTGCGAGAGCTGAGAGCAGCGGCCGATGTCAGATGGCCGGGTTAAGAGGAACTGTCGATTCCACCATGCCTGGCGGATATCAAAGAGGTTCGCATCGGAAACATTGGGGCTGTCCGTTGTAGGCGGCTCAGTGTCCATTAGGGCAGAAGTGTACTGAGGTAGATTTTCGATAACCTGGGAGACACAGGAGTTATTTACGGTCTTTCGTCCAGTAAATGACTCTGGGACACCAAAGGATGCGTTTCGATCTTTGCAGAAGGCGATAATGACTTTCTGGGTTGCCTCATGCTTCTTCGAGCATAGTTCGTGCAACTGTGTTGTTGTTGCATAATGGAGACATCTAGCAAGGCGACTGGCTGCTCCTTCAAGGTTATTGATGGGTTGAGAGGTGAAGTTGATATTTCGATATCCACTGAGAGAGCGGGCCCCGGTAGCGGTGGACGATGCTGACTTTGGTGGTGCCATATCGGACGATGATAGTAGTGATGGCCTAACAGGTTAGCTTGGCTATATGACAAAGTGACACAGAATACTAACGGGCGTCAGAGACGAAGCAAAGCAGGAAGCAGGAGATACTAACGGGCGTTAGAGATGAAGCAAAGCAAGAGATACTAACGGGCGTCAGAGATAAAGCAAAGCAAGAGATACTAACGGGCGCCAGAGATAAAGCAAAGCAAGAGATACTAACGGACGTTATTCAATTTTCAAGTTGAAAATTGAAGCCGAAGACTTACTTGTGGCTCGATAATGAGCTGGCATAGCTGATTAGATCGAAAGGACACATGAATGACGGGGATTTCGTGCTTGTGGTTCGAACCACTTCGCTGTGGTCGAAAAACCATGTATAGGTCGTCATCTGTTGCGAATGATAACTGAACAATGTCTGCTGCCGGCCAATCAAGTTTATACCTCGGCTTCCACTCATGCGGAGAGTACAAGTCAATGATTTGGAGACCCTCATTCCAGGGTTCTAGGGCTGGGCATGCATATAGTGCCCAACGGTGCCAGAATAGGCATTTGGAATTCGACCTGTTGTACAACATAAACAACATCTAACAGAAAGGGGGGACATACTAGCTTCAATTTTTCATATATCTAGAAGAGCTAAGTAGTCCTAGTAGTATCACCTCATACAAATCTCCCAGTTAAAAGACAAAGGGGGTGTAAACAATAGCGATCTATACTTAGAAGTGGGTCCACAAGGGATGCAGCTGCAAATTGTCACTTGATAAATTTCCTAAACTTCCAGTTTCAACTATTCTTGTCGTCCTTTGTCTTCCAAGTTTATGCTGATAAAGTGATTTCTTTTCATTCGACTTCAAAAGGAAGAAGAAACAAGAAACACGGTTGCTCGGGTGATCTTCAACTCCGACTTGCGGGACAAACACCCCCCCACCCCTCGACATTATTTCCCCCCCTTTGTGCCCCATTGTCTGATCTCCAGTCCGAATCGGAAACCAAGTCTTTGAGCCTCTCTGATCATCCTAGTCCTCTTCTTCTCAACCTTAAACCCTGTTTGCTGTCACCTCCCGACACTATCATTGCCAATCGGCCCTGAATGTCTCCGCCGTGAATCGAAGATGTTGACGGTTGAGAAGCAGTGGATTAATGTGCAGCAAAAGACCTTCACCAAATGGTAAAAATTCCCTACTCCGGTTTCTCGCCATATGAACTTCAGCTGACGAGCAATGTTAGGCTGAATGACAAGCTGAAGGCACGGAGCCTGTCCATCGAGGACTTGGTCACTGACCTCTCCGACGGCGTATGTCCCACCTCTGCCCCGCTCACTAATTTCGAATTGCTGATCGCATATTAGGTCATTCTTATTCACCTCCTCGAAATCCTTGGAGGAGAGTCCCTCGGTCGATATGCCTCGAAACCCAAACTGCGCGTACAGCGCTTCGAAAATGTAAACAAAAGTCTTGATTTCATCAAGGGAAGGAGGATTCAGATGACAAATATTGGCGCAGAGGATATTGTCGACGGCAATCAAAAGATCATCCTCGGTTTAATCTGGACCCTGATTCTGCGGTTTACGATCAGTGACATCAACGAGGAGGGCATGACTGCAAAGGAAGGATTGCTACTCTGGTGTCAACGAAAGACGGCATGCTACGACGATGTCGAGGTTCGAGACTTCTCATCCAGCTGGAACAATGGCCTGGCCTTCTGCGCGCTCCTCGATATCCACCGACCCGACTTGATCGACTACGACTCGTTAGATAAGAGTGACCACCGTGGAAATATGAAGCTGGCCTTCGAGATCGCATCCAACGAAATCGGCATCCCGGACCTGCTTGACGTGGATGATGTATGCGACGTACCCAGGCCCGACGAACGCTCCCTCATGACCTACATCGCCTACTGGTTCCACGCTTTCTCGCAATTGGAGAGAGTCGAGAATGCTGGGCGACGAGTGGAGAAGTTTGTCAACAACATGCATGGCGCGTGGGATATGCAGAACTCGTATGAGCGCCGAGTAAAGGAATTGTTGCGACTGATCCGTGGCCAGCGCGATCACTGGAAGACCTCGTCGTTCGAGGGAACATACAAAGACGCCAAAGAACAATCATATCAGTTCTCGCTCTACAAGCGGAACGAGAAACGCCAATGGGTGGCCGAGAAATCTGACCTAGCTGCTTTGCTGGGCAACATCAAAACCAAGCTGGGTACATATCGATTGCGTCCTTACGACCCACCGCAAGAACTGAGTCCAGAAAACTGCGACAAGGAGTGGGAGATCCTTACCCGGGAGGAGCATGAACGCAGCCAACTTATAAACGAAACAATCCGTGACATCAAGAACAAGCTACGCCGCTCCTTTGCTGACAAGGCAAATGACTTTGCACTGACCCTGAAGACCTTGTCATTGGCGATCTCCGGATTGGATGGTGACGTTGAGGACCAGCTTGATCATGTTAAAAAGTTAAATGGCAACCTACCACCCCTTGACGCCTTTCTCGACGCTATCGCAGAATTGGACCAACAGTGCGCGGAGGCCAATATTGAAGAAAACGACTTCACCACATACACCCTGGACGAGCTTGCATATGAGCTGAGCCTCGTCAAATCCAGCATTTCAAAGAAGCTGGCATTCCTTGACAACCAGATGGTTGCTCGTAACATGACCAATTTGACCCCTATCCAATTGGAAGAGTTTGAGTCGGTATTCCGCCATTTCGATCGCGACTCTTCTAACACGCTCCATGAGCTCGAGTTCTCCGCAGCGCTAGCCAGTCTAGGACTGGTCTACGACGAGGATGAGATGCACCAGGTCTACGTGGAGGTCTGTGGGGCCAACCGACTGTCACAGAATGCCGGAGTCAGCTTCGAACAGTTTATTCGGTTTATGGTCAGCGTGACTGAGGATCAAAATACAGCCGAACAAGTCTTCCAGAGTTTCAAGGAGGTTGCCGATGGCAAGGTATGTGAAGCATTTCTTTAATATCTAAAGGTTTTCTCGGGTTACAGTCACTAACTCCTCCTGCAGCCTTATGTCACAGAACTGGACCTCCGACACTCGCTTATTCCAGACGAGGTTATTGAGCACCTGGTTAAAACGATGCCTACACATGATGGCCCCGATCTACTCGAGGACCGGGAGTTGGCCAAATACGACTACATTAGCTTCATGGAGAAAATGCGAGAAGTAAACAAACATAATGGGAGTGAGCAATAAAAGGTATCATGGAGGTTGATATTCGCGCAGCATTACTGGTGATCATGGGGGATTTGCACTGACTTGGTGTTGCTGTGTTTCTGGTGTTTCCAGGGAGGATTCTCATGTTTTTTTTGACGCCCGGATCTCTCCCTCTCTTCTTTTTTTTTTTTTTTGAGGTTCATCTTGCATCCTGGGGTTCGGAGGTTGTTCCTCTTTAACGTACGTATTGTGTTGGTGTATACTTTTCTGTTTGTAATGATCAGGATACCATGTGAACGTTTTCAACTATCAAACTCCGGTGGAGTCGGAATTGGACAATCGAGAATAGCCGAGATACTTTGATATGAGATAAAAATAAAAGTTCTTGTAAGTACACAAAGGAAATCCTTCAAGCTATTTTGGGTCTGATCTGTAGATGTGGATACTGCCAATCATTGCCGTATTTACAAATGCATGTCATGTGACAGTCCCCAGATCCATTGGAGCTGATGAGGGATGATCCTGCGACCTCATTGTATTCCTTGACACCTCTCGATTCTTTCAATCTTTACCATTTAAACACTGGTCATAATTGAATTTGTTGACCATACTCTCTCTCTTATACACTTTATTTCTTCCCTAATCGCATTCCTCAGCCATACACTCCAAGATGGACCGCAGCTTGGACGAGATCATCGCTGAAGACACGGTAAGACTCCAGCGAGCAATGAAACCACCAAAACCTACAACTGACTCACTCCATTGCAGCGGAACCCTGGTCGCCCCTCAGGCGGTGGTGGTGGTCCTCGTCGTCACAACAACCCCGGCCGTCGCCACGAGCGCGATGGCGTCAGAAAGGTACAACTTCACTTCAAACCGAGGCTCTGTTCCAGATTTGTGTTCCACATGGCAATGAAGCTAATATCTCATCCAATGCACAGGTCCGCCCTCCTTTCCCTCTGCGAATTCTCTTCTTGCTCCGTGCCAATCGTAGCCAGTCCTCTGGATCGTTGGAGACTCGCCAACGAACACGCCACGGCAAAGATATGGAAAAGAACTTTGCACGGTATCTCATCTGACTTGGAGCTAACGCTAAGTCTCTTCGATAACAACAGCCATACACTTCAGACCGTGTCGATCTCAACCTGTGATTATACCTCTCTGGCTACTACGATGTGGATCATACTAACCGGTCTCTGTTTCTAGCGACTGGGTTCATGACAAATTTGACGACGACCGATGTATGTCACTTTCTCGTACTTTGCCGGAATCTCTCTAACAGCAATGATCTTCAGCCCGCCCGTCCCGTGGAGGCCGCAGAGGCCGCGATGGACCTGATTCCGATCGGTATGGAGCCTCCCATCAAATCAGCCTTGACTTGATACTTTGCCTGATCAGAGCGCTGATTGAATTATTAGCTCGAGCACACTGACCAAGGTTCGCGTGGACAACCTCCACTACGACATTACCGAAACCGATCTCGATGTACGTTTCAATTAGCCCATACTCAACCCCCATGCAAGGAGAACGCCCCTAACAAGCATCTTCGCCGAACAGGATCTCTTCGGTCGAATTGGACCTGTTTCTGAACTTACTGTCTCTTATGACCGCGCTGGACGCTCCGAGGGAGTTGCTTACATCACATACGCCCGCTTGAAGGATGCACACACCTCCATTCAAGAGTATGACGGAGCCAACGCCAAGGGCCAGCCCATCCGTCTTTCTCTCATCCCCGGCCGCCGCGACCGCAACCCCCTCGACTCCGCACATCGCCCTAGATCTAGTCTCATGGACCGCGTCGAACGCCCCCGCGATGACCGCAGCATGAGCCCCGAGGACAACGCCGATGGCCGACGCCGCCGTGGCGGTGGCAGCCGTGCTCATCGCAGCGATGTTACCAAGCCCGCCCCAGACAACATCGACCGTTACGTCCCCGGACAACGCTCCCACCAGCGCTCTCCCAACCGCCGCGGCGGAGGTAGACGTGGTGGACGCGACAACCGTTCCCAGCAGACTGATGGATCCAACCGCCGATCCAATGCCCGTCCGCGCAAGACTCAGGAGGAGTTGGACCAGGAGATGGAAGATTACTGGGGTGGTGCGAACAACGGCGGCGGTGAAGCAGCGGCACCCGCTCAGGACACCCCTCAGCAGACTGCTCCGGCCCCCAGCGCACCCGCTGCCGACGATGATATTGATATGATTGAGTAAATACTTCATGGTCACTCAAACTACGGGAAACTCGCTTTTCTTTCGCATTTCAGATCTTTTGGGCCTCCGTGGCATTGCTTTTGGTCTTTTTTATAAATTAAGATCCCCTCGGCCTTTTTCCACTCTTCTCTTCTCTCTTTCTATCTCCGAGGCTTTTCAGCATGAGGACTGATACTCTGTACTTTACCTCAATCACCAAATTGTAACTGGATCCATATCACAAGTTCGGCTTTTCACCGCTTCGATGCTCCTTTCCCCTTGCTGGGCTCTTATCCTTGCTCTCGTTCCATATTCACACCCGGGGAACGCAGAGCCTATGGTAAAGGTTTCTTCTTTCTTTCTTTCTTTCTTTCTTTCTTTCTTATTGTGTTCGGCGTCTTTCTTGATGTTTTTCTATCGTCGGGGGTCAAAACAGATGCACACATGCCATAAAGCCTGCATACAAAACGAGAGGCTACGTGCAACCAATGGATGATGACGAGATACAAATCGATAGATCATAAATCCAATGGAAGCCGCCAATTATAAATAGAAGAAGGATCGCAAATGAAAGTGGAAGAATATATGACATTCTTCCGTGATTTTTTCTGTACACCGTAACAATTATGAAAGTGTCAAGTTCATCTCCACAGCCCGTATGGTTCGCGGCATGCTTTCCACAACTTGATAGTACCGTCCTCGCTACCAGTCCCGTAGAGCTTGCCATCGGGGGAGAAGCTGACGGACCAGATAGGGCCATGGTGACCCTTTTGAACCTCTGTGGCAGAAAGTTAGCTCGACTCCGCCGCCAAAAGACACACCACCAGAAATAGCAAAACATACCCAGCTCCTCATCCGTGTTCAAGTCATAGACTCTTGCCCAGGTATCATTCGCACTGCCTGTAACCAGACGGCCAGACTCGCTGTTAACCGCAGCACTGGCAACATCATAGTCATAATCAACCTTCTTAAGCAACCGACCAGGCTGCACGCCATCAAAGAGATAAACACTCTTTCCCGCAGCGACAGTCAAAATCCCCGCATCATTAGGTCTCGTCGCCAGACTATTCAGCTCACAGGAACCAATGGTACCATCAACACCGTATTCAACGATCGGGTGGCGCGATCGCAGATCCCACCAGCGAATTTTACGGTCCTCCGCCGCCGTCGTGACGACATTGTAGTCCTGATTCCAGACGATAGACTTGATCGTGCCGCCGTGCACGCCTGCGCCGATCTCGTAGCTCGCCACTCCGTTCTCAGTGGCAGGAGTGGCGGAGGACGGGATAGGTGGTGTTGAGCCAGTGCTGGAACTGCCGCCCCGCGTTAGATCGAAGATTCGTAGCTTCTTCTCTGCGCCGCCTGTCGCGAGCACTTGCGGGTTCGCCTGGATTGGGAATGCTACTGCCCGCACGATGTGTGCGTGTTGCAGTGTGTGCAGGCATTCGCCTGTGTAGGTGTCCCAGACCTTACTGATTCGGGTGTCGAGATTAGTATATCATTGTGGGAGATGATTTGGGGGGATTTGCTTACGCTGAGAAATCGGCTGCTGCTGTTGCTGAGATGGCGGCGTCGGCGGAGAGCCTTGCTTGCCATACGGCACCTTTGTGGCCGAGGAATGTTCCAATCCTAGGGGTTGATGTTAGTGGGTGGTTTCTGGACTTGGTTTCATTTGCCGTACCAGTCTCCCGTTATGCCATCGCGGAGCATGGGGTTATTATCTTTAGTTGGTTAGCAACTATACGGTAGGGTTGTGAGCATCATTGGTCTTACCTTTGCATGAAGAGATGAAGTAATATTGCTCGTCTTCGACAGTGGAAGAGAAGCTCAGATGCGTCACCGGACGAGAATGTCCGTGGCAAGTCAGAGGGACTACCTTGGGGATATCTGTGGAGAGCATATCAGTAAATATATCAAGATAGTAGTTTTTCATTCCCATCTACATATATCACTCACCGGCAGTCATTTCGTTGGTGGTTGAGGGAAGTTCCCGGGGTTTCAGTGGTTTTGATGTTAGGTATTAGAGAGCCAATCAGATTAGCGAAAAGCTATGGATGTGCCCAACCGAGAGCGCACGACTTGATATCAGGGTCCAAATCCAGGAACCAGACCGAGAGAGAGTTCAATATGTCTAAGGAAGGTACATAAGAGATTCGTCAGGGTCGTCAAGTCATCAAACAGATATGTGGGGTTCGAGGAAGAGCCGAGAACAAAGGATCGAAGAAATTGGATTGAACCGGAATTTTTCCAAACAGACACCTCAAAAGGAGAGAAGGCCTCTGGGAATATGAAACTCCTTCGGTGTGTAGATGGGATATTGAATTTCAATTTCAAACAATAACGGGCAGCCCTGGCGCGGATCGCCGATTAGGTAAGACGTACGCTAGTCTTATCCGGGTATAATTGTAACACGTGAGGCTCTTATGTCGTAGCTACAGTTTACGGTGAATTATTCTAAACAGACATTGATAAATATCCAAAGCGGAATATACCACCTGGATAAGATATATAGCAACACATTCATAAAGATATATAAAAAGGCATTTAAAAGGATACTTAAAAAGACTCGTAGAATGAACATATATAAAGACGTTGAACAAGATATTGCGATAACAGATTGAAGTAATGTCTAATGTAAGTTCTCTAATACCATCTCAAAAACCACCGCATATCAGATCATTGGGGTTCTACATCTTCAAGTATACCATTTTAGACGCCAAGCGGTCTTGTTGTATAGAACAATACTAGTCCTACCTGGGAAGCAACCAGTCACGTGGCAACCCCGAGCAGGGCCCCACTTTACTTAGCTCCACTCTTCTCTCCCTTTTTCCTCCAACCACATCACGATCCCAAGTACATATATTCCAAGGTTGATCTAACCTTGGATGGTTGCTATCATCTTTCAATCATCTGCTTTTCGTCCATCATGGCTAATACTGAGCCAAGATGTATATGATGTGCCTGGAATTTGTAAGTATACCAAATGAGAGAGATAGATATAAATGTGTTCTCACAAAGTTTGTGTATGGGTTAGACGTATCCCATATCGTTCCGCTCAAAGCCAACAAGACCGCCATCAAAGAACAAGAACAAGAGTGGACCTGGCTGGGGTTATTCTGGAGCAAAGAGCGATTCGATAAGTCGCGAGAGGCAATTATGACTGGTAAGAGCCATGAAGCTAGAATGGTCATTCAGCGATTGGAGAATCTCATTACATTCAACGCCCCAGTCCACATCTTCTGGGGTGATGCTTTATGTGCTCTTCATCCTATCGTGATCAACGAGGATAAGACCTATATGGAAGTTGCTTTCCACTGATTGCCTGCTCCTGGGACTATGAAGAGTAACTCTTTTGACCCTCTCCCGACGCTGGAGCACCCATTCCCCCATGGCATTGACAGATCGAGGGAAAGCCCGGGGGAAAGTATGAGATGTCTCATTCATAGTTAGTCGGGCGGTTCGCTTGCTAGAGATTTTCCATATATTGACATTAATGTCTCGAGCTTCATGGATGAGTTGCACCAATTGCAACATGGAGCTAAGCAGGGCGACGCTCTGCGGTCTGCAGGAATCTGGTCTTGGATTGAGTGCCTCTTATACCGGTTGGTATAGAACACTCTACATCAATTCTTGCAGATAGTGTTCATCGATCGGGGCCTCGGCGATCACATATTTTCCCATTAGTAAAAGTGGTGGACATTGATAGTGCTAAGAACCTGTTGGACTATTCTGGATCTCCCCTTTGATAGACGCTGACCCCAAAATCCTCGTCCTAGAAGAACGAGACCTGGAAGTCATAGTCTTCAGTCGGGCAAGCTTGAAGATTTGGACAATAATAAGCGGATCCCATTCTCCAGGATCAACAAATCCAGCAGAAGCCAGAGAACAAGTTCAACCTCTCATCATCCTTCTTTTGCAATTGTATTGTGATTAGTTCGTGAATTTTGGAAAATGTGATGTGATTTGCACTACGCTTGGTTATGAGCGCGACCCTTGGCCCTTTTCGACAAAGGTAACAATCGCTCTGATGGAGAAGATACATATGTACCTCCTTGTCACGGCATAGTCCGCTCCCTGAGACCTGTGATAGACCCCAGCTTTGGAAGCCTTCAGCTGGAGTAAGAGATAACTACCCACTAGATTGAGGATTCGCCAGTATGTGAGATGAGTCATTTGAGGACCACCTGGACACCTGAGCATGTAGCAGAGATCCATAAGGCTAGAAGATCCAATTAAAATCCCCGTACCTTTGCATTTGATAAGACCTCGGCGTGTTCTAGCAGGTTCCCCAAATGGCGTTACCGCCCACGTGATATGACCAATTGATGCTTCGGCGGGGCGATCCCCCGGAACGACTAAAGGACAACAACATCCAGGGGAGCTTGATTGATCATTAATTCCGCAGTGATACCCTCAAAATATTTCTTCTTCGGAGTCTTCTTTCTTCACTCTTTCTTCCCTCAAAGTTTTATGTATGCCTGACTTCAAGCTCTCCGCAACTTTGGAGGGCCACGGCGATGATGTAAGGCTCCTAGTCCCGGCGTCTGTACCGACGCCATTGACACCGCGCCTTCAAACCACACGGACTACTCACACTGATTTGACTTTTGATCTAGGTTCGCGCTGTGGTCTTCCCAAATCCAAATGTCGTCCTTTCCGCCTCTCGTGATGCAACAGTTCGGCTCTGGAAGCTTATCTCCACTCCACCTCCCGCATATGATTATGCCATCGCTGCACATGGCGGCGCCTTCATCAACAGCTTAGCCTACGTTCCTCCCACATCTGAGTTTCCCGAAGGGCTTGTACTTTCGGCTGGACAAGACGCAATAATTGAAGCCAGACAGCCTGGTAAGGGTGCAGAGGATAATGCGGATGCTATGCTTCTGGGTCACGGCCACAATGTCTGTGCTCTAGATGTGTCTCCGGATGCCAAATGGGTCGTCAGTGGCAGCTGGGATTCCACCGCCAGGTTGTGGAGAGTCGGTAAATGGGAATGTGATGTCGTACTGGAGGGACACGAGGCAAGCGTCTGGGCCGTGCTGGCCTATGATGAGAACACAATCATCACGGGTATGCTAGTTTCGTACGACCCCCAATAACCCTCACATGCTAACTTCATCACAGGCTGTGCTGACAAAATGATTCGGATATTCAATACCTCGGGAACCCTACTCGGAAGCGTACAAAACTCAAACGACGTGGTCCGGGCCTTGTGCAAGCTTCCCTCCTCAAACTCTACAGGAGCCCACTTTGCATCGGCTAGCAACGACGGGATCATTCGTCTTTACACATTGCAGGGTCAACTCGTCGCCTCTCTCCATGGTCATGAAAGCTTTATCTACTCCCTTGCTGCGCTCCCATCTGGCGAGCTGGTGAGCTCCAGTGAAGATCGCACCGTGAAGATTTGGAATGGAACCCAATGTGTGCAGACAATCACCCATCCCGCAATATCAGTGTGGAGCGTCGCAGCTTGCAGTGAGACCGGTGATATCGTTACCGGTGCTAGTGACCGCATTGCTCGTGTTTTTAGCAGAAGCCCTGATCGTCATGCAGCCCCAGAGGCCATACAGCTGTTCGACCAGGCCGTCAAGGAGTCAGCTATTCCAGAGCAACAAGTTGGGAAGATTAATAAAGAGGAGCTACCTGGTCCGGAATTCCTCAAAGAAAAGTCCGGAACCAAGGAAGGTCAGGTCCAGATGATCCGAGAGCCTGGTGGTACCGTGAGCGCCCACACCTGGTCATCGGCAACACAGGGGTGGATTGCTATTGGTATGGTAGTGGACTCGGCTGGAAGCAGTGGTCGGAAGACCGAATACCATGGTCAGGATTACGACTACGTCTTCGATGTTGACATAGAAGATGGCAAGCCCCCTCTGAAATTACCATACAATGTCTCGCAGAATCCATATGAGGCTGCCACGAAGTTTATTGGAGACAATGAACTTCCTATGACCTATCTGGATCAGGTTGCGAACTTTATCACTCAGAATACTCAGGGTGCCACCATTGGGCAGTCTCAAGAACCTGAAGGTGCTGATCCTTGGGGCTCAGACCGCCGTTATCGCCCTGGAGACGCCTCGGCGACTGAAGAGTCCCAGCCACCTGCTCCCGAGCCACGCCCCAAGGTACTCCCTCAGAAGATCTATCTCTCCATCCGCTCAGCAAACCTGAAAGTTATCACCAAGAAGCTCCAGGAATTAAACGCGAAACTCGTGTCTGATGGATCAAAGGACGTGGCGCTGAGCCCCTCAGAGGTGGAAACGGTTGTCGCCTTATGCGGCCAGCTCGAATCTTCCCAACAGCTTCAAGCATCACCCGAGGTTGAGTCCGGAGTGCCGTTGATTCTGAAGATTGTCACAACCTGGCCTGCTGCCAACAGACTCCCTGGCCTAGATATTCTGCGTCTACTAGCGGCTGCTGCGCCATTTACAGCATCCGCCGAGTACAAAGACGAAAATGTCGTATCGGGTGTTATATCCAGCGGTGTTTTTGAATCCCCTCTTAACGTCAACAATGCAATGCTCGCAATGCGAACATTTGCTAACCTATTCGAGACGACTGCCGGTCGAGATCTGGCCATAAGCTCATTTGATCAGATCCTGGGAGGAGTGAAGTCCGCCTTGGCCAGTAGCGGAGAGTCACCAAACCGCAACCTTACAATCGCAATAACGACACTCTACATCAACTTTGCAGTTTATCTCACCTCCGAGGGTAGGAACCAATCTCCAGAAGCCGCAGAACGGGGTCTGGTCCTCCTGGAGGAACTGACTCGGATCATTGCTGGAGAGAACGATTCAGAAGCAGTTTATCGAGCACTAGTCGCGCTCGGCACACTAGTGACAGCGCTTGGGGAGGAGGTCAAGAGCGCTGCCAAGGAGGTCTACGAGGTTGAAGGTGTTCTCGCGAGAGCCTCAGCCTCTGGTCCTGGAAAGGAGCCGCGCATCAAGGGCATTATTAGCGAGACCCGGGAGGCTCTCTGAAAGTACGTGCTATTTTTTATTCGGTGTGCATCCATCAGAGAGATGCATTACTTTCTAACGACGACAACGCGATTCCCATACAAAGATTATTCATTACCTTCTCTTCCACTTCATAGTAGATAAAACGTAAAATGTTCTCTCATCATTGAATCAACTAGCGTTCTCAACAACCCATCTACTCACTCCTTTACAATCTCCCCTCCGCATCAACCCCAATCTCCAAAACCTGCTCAACACCCTGGTACTTGGGTAGATCAAGCCCATACTTATCAGTAATGTTCTTCGTCAAAAACCTACCACCGATAAAATGCCTGCCTCGATAAAACGCCACACATGGCTTAGGGGCAGATAGACTGATCAGTGCATGCGGCATGAACTTGGCACCGGGTCCTTCCTTCGGCGGTCCGCTCTGGATATCCCATGAGCTAGGCGCATCGACACTCAGCACCTGGACGTTAGCGGACTCGATTTGCGAGATGATCTCGGGGAAAGGATCGCGCAATGGTCCGCCGAAGGAGAAGCCGAAGATGGCATCAACCAGGAAGTCTGTTGTCTTTAAGGCTGGTTGAAAGTCGTCTATGAATGGGACTGAGAGGTTTTGGAGTTGGATTTTGAGCCGCTGCGTTGAGTTAGATTTGGTTCTTGGTTCTTGCTTCTAGAGTTATTTTCGTGCTTGGGGGGTTGCGTACTTGGTAGAGCTCGTTTTTGCCCTGTTTTGGGTAGTACACCGACGGCGTGTAGCCAAAGTGGGCTAGGTGTCGAGCAGCTACGAGGCCATCTCCTCCTAGTGATTTGTTAGATTGCTGTTGCTCGGAATGGCAATATTAGGCTTTCTTCTCACCATTATTGCCTGGCCCACAGACAACTAGAATATTCTTCCCTGCGCTTGGGGGGTGGACTTTCCATACTGATTGGGTATTATATCAGTACGGCCTGATTGCATGTTCAAGATCGATGGTGCTTACCCGCTTGCGCGACAGACAGGCCCGCTAGCTCCATCAACTGGTCTAAAGACCAGCCACCGGTCTCCATGAGATCTTTATCAAGCGAGGCCGCATCCTTGGCTGAGATTGCCTGGGACGGTTGTGAGTTTATATGTTATTGGAGCTAACATCGGCAACTATACCTTCAACGACATTATTGCTGGTTTACTGTAGCGACGAATGGAGAGAGGTAGACGAAAATTGGTGAATGTAGAACGGATCATGTAATTTTGTTAATGCCAGAGCTAGGCTGTTGGTAAATTGAATTAATTGACAGAAGCTGTGTAAATCAAAGTGATAGCCAGCTCCGAAGTAGATCTACCGAGGGTCCTCACATCATTACATCATATATACGCTAGTCCGTATTTGGTTGTGTCGGATCAACAATTCTTCCGGACCTCCTAGAACTTTTGCGGAGGGCAGACGGGATCATCAAAAGAACAGTCTTGCGCCCTCTTCAATTGAAAACGCATTACACACCCGCCAAAATGGTTCTCCGGATTCGACTCGCCCGCTTCGGCAACAAGCACAACCCCTTCTTCAACATCGTCGTTGCGCAAGCCCGGTATGTGGTTTTTCCCCCGTGAATGGATACCCCCGATACGCCCGGCTCCAATGCCAAACACCAAAGTTGCCAGGCTACGGAGTGCTTCAATCCATTGCGCACTGTATATTTAAGAAAAATTGAAATTGACCCTACTATTTCTAGCTCCGCCCGCGGTGCTAAGCCCCTCGAAGTCATCGGCACCTACAATCCTATCCCGAAACGTCCCACGAACTTGTACGACGAGAATGCCGAGGCGCGCCCATATAAGGAGATTGCCCTTGACCGGTCACGCGCAAAGTACTGGCTCGGTGTTGGCGCGCAGCCTAGTGATCCCGTCTGGAAACTGATGGGCATGGTAAGCCAGACCCTTGTTTTCTTTATCCGTGAGAGTTTGGGGGATCGGAGGATCCAAGGAAGATTGACGGCTATTGTCGGGCCTGCGTTTTCAGCAGATCATATGGGCTGATAGGGATTACGTTGTTATTATACTGACTATGTTTACTAACTCTTGAACCTCTTTCTAGGCTGGCCTTGTTGCGCCCAAACCTACTACTTTCGACAAAGCTTGATTCCGCTCTGGCTCCTTGACTCTTTGATGCTGTGTGGCTTGTGGCATGCTTGACCTCTACATAGCTTTCTAGGGTTCTCTCCGACATTCTTTGTGTACTCGGCCGGACAACACCCGAGAACCTTGGAAAAGTCAAGACATGGCACCATCGATGACTGGTCAGAAGTCGCGCTATGTACCTTTTTTCTTTCCTGATTTTGCTGGCATTTTTGGCGTTATTGAGTTGCCTTGTGGGAACCTCTGTATATTATGTGGCAGCCTGACTGCTCTGACTCTACGCGGTAGACGAGCCGCAGCATGAATATCTACTGATACGATTTGGATTTTTCTCCTTGAGGCGAAGAACACATGTCGCCTAGTACATAGGCAGGCACCTAGTCCGTTCCGAGGTAGGCTATGCGTTACCAGCATAGTTTTCCATAAACTGCTCACATATGCCTACACTGTAGAGTCATGAGGTGTATGGATGCTCCTAAACCACTTTCAAGGTTATACCTATACATACAGTAAAAATCTTAAATGCATGGAAAGATATCCTTGGAAACCGATCGTATTTTGTCAGTAATGAAAGCCAAAACATTTGACGCGCCTATGACCAGCTCAGGCACACGCTCTGAAGAAGTAGTGCTAATAAAGCCCCTAAGCAGTAACTTGTCTCCACGGCCCAACCAAATGAACCAACGCCCCCTCGATAAGTCGAAGTCATTTCCCCGTGGCAGCCAATCCCATGTGTTACCGGGGTTGGACCCGTGGCAATTGGTCAGTGACCCTGGAGGATCGCCAGTTTTTGACTTTTGGGATTCCGTGGATGTGTGTGATGACCTTGTGTTAGTTATAAAAACAGGTTCCAAGGTTCCAGAGTTAGCTCTGAGGATTCCCAGTACAATATAGCACTGGAGGCAGATGACTCAGAATATGAGGTGTATTCGATATTAAGCCGTTGGTTCTTACGATCTGGGCTACCTAGGTAGTTAACGGCAGTTGTAAATGCATTCAAGGTTCATCCAATCAACTGTCCGCCTAGAGGTATTGTATGGATTCGGTACCGGCTTAGGATTCTATGTATTCTATCAAGTCTTTATGTACGGAGTAGTAAAACATCCCTGTGAGATATGTGTGCTTCATTTCATAGAGCCCCAATCGCGTGCAGAGCCGGGGTACGGCAAGCCGCATAGGCACTGACTTGCATGGCCGGTGCTTTTCCAGAAGAAACAGATTCATGATCCACCCGTCGATCTTCTAATATATATGTACGGAATATACGGAGTATCCGGAGTATACAGAGAACAGAAAGAAAAAGAAAAAAACCGGGGGGCATTCCATAATCAGCACAAGTCACCTCGGGGCACGCACTTGGTAACTCTCTGCATGCGGTCAGTTTCCAGGGCCAAGGTGTAAGATTGGTGTAAAATTGGGTAAAGTGATGACCATGTACTGTCATATACTTTGAAGTACATCCCCTAATACGGGTACCCACATACAACCCCATGTACCTCCACTGTCACATACCTGTTCCCCAGTGAGTCGCGTCGTGAAGGGCAGATCCATGGATCTGGCACTTGTGGACTGGCACTCGACCGTTCCGGACTCTTTTCTTCCCCCCCTCCCCTGCACTCTCCTTCATCCCCTCCTTTCAACCCTTTTTCCCTTTTGCATCCATCTTACCATTCTTGTCAATTTCCCATCCTTATCTCAATCGTTTTCAAAGCGCTCATAGTCCAACTGTCGCAAATCCGATGAGACACCATCCGAGTGCACTCGACTTTCGATCGAATCGCTAATCGCCTTCGCCTTCGCCTTTCCATTTCTATCGTTGCATCGCGTTTGGTGTACGATCTCTTGTCGCATTACCCATCACGGCCCAGAACTTCGACTTTCCGAATCCCGCGACTCCTTTTTTTCCGACCTGGACTATCTTCCCCTGTGTGATCGCGAACCCCCGAAAGGCGGAAAAAAAAAAACTTCGAAAAATTCATATCTCGTGGAGGGATGAGCGGCAGCTCTAGCCAGTCAACTCGTACGAGTCCCGGCTCTTTTGGAACTACACAACTCACAGAGTCCGTGTCATCTGGTTCGCCCCCACATCAGTCACTCCCTTCTTCGCAGGTGCCTTTGACGGCTCAGCATGCGATGTCGACCGACGTGTATAGCCCGAATGCGTCGCAAGCGCCTTCATCTATGAACCCGTCTTTCTCATACCCTTTTTCCCCTATCGGTACAACAGCCTCATTCGATAACAACATGCGCCTAGGCGATAACGATCGCAACCTCCAGGGCCTGAATGGCCTGAATCGCGGAAACGGAGGCGCGATTCTGATGCGCAAACTGCCGCGAAACACGAGCCGCGAAGCCCTGCGCAGCATGCTTCTTTTCGCCAAAGACTTTGTTGACGCGGACTTTGTGACCTTGGACCTGCCGGAGGATGACGGGTTCTTGACCGCGATCGCGCGATTCATTACTTTGCCAGCCGCCGAAGAGGCCAGGTCCCTCCTGGATGGCAAGCCGAACTCCAAAAATGACGCCAACATGGTTGTCGAGATGTACCCCGGTCCGATGGGAGTGAATCTGTCGAACACGCGCCGTAACACCATCGATCACACCGCCAGTCGTGCATTAATGGGTGCCTCAAACGGTCCCCTTGCGCGCCAATCGTCGCGGTTCAACGGCACTTTCCAAAGCTTGGAGAGGCTCTCCAACGCCAATCCCAACCAGCCTATCGGAGAAGGACTCCCTCCGACCTCTGAATCAGGCTCTCGCATGCACAGCCTTTTCTCGCCACAATCTCCGATCGGAAATGGCATTGATAACCTCCCACGCATAACGGGGAAGTCTATGATTGATGAAGACCCGGACGAGGAGACGGGCGAGCTGCTCAAGGATCCGGTGGGCTATGCAGAGAATGGCCACTCTACCAACATCTCTGCCGGACGCCGGGCCACCAACCCTCAAATCCCGACCAACCGCTTTGCCAATATGTCCCTTTCGACCAACATGTCCTCGCCACCTTTGCAGAACTACCCCGGGGGTGGCGCCCAGCGCATGGGCGGAACACCGGCATCCGCATACCCGAACCAAGGCCATAGTTTCCCATACAACGCTCAGCACACACCACGCCACAGCCTCCCCGCTGCGAACCCGAATGACCTGAATCCTCCTTGCAACACTCTGTACGTGGGCAACTTGCCACCCGACACTTCCGAGGAGGAGCTCAAAGCCCTTTTCTCCAAACAACGCGGGTACAAGCGACTCTGTTTCCGAAACAAGCAGAATGGCCCCATGTGCTTTGTGGAATTCGATGAGGTCGCCATGGCCAGCAAAGCGCTTAATGAATTGTACGGCTACAAGCTGTCGAACAGTGTCAAGACTGGCATCCGTCTCAGCTTCTCAAAGAATCCTTTGGGTGTGCGCTCCGGTCAACCCGGTAGCATGAACTCGTCCAACTCGGCCTCGGGACAGGGCGCAGTCCCCGGAGGTAGCAGCTTGAGTGGAATGCACAATAACATGTTCTCGGCTGTCAACGGTCCCCCTCCTGGACTGGCAGCGCCTCCTGGTCTTGGCATGCCCATGCCTGCGCCGCCGATGCGCAATGGCACCTCCATGCACACTCCCATCAATCCTCATGCTGGACTGATGAGCAATGCCTCATACAACCACAACTCGGGCCTGGGAATCCGAAACGGGGCCAATCCAATGATGTCGCCGCCGCCCCCTTCTAATCCCGGCGGCAACAACAACAATGGGGCACCGAACCTGAACGGCTATAATTCCTTTTACCCTGACTACATGATGGGTCGCTAAGCCCATTCAAGCGTTATATCAAGATAATGCCCGGCATGTTTGAACGACCTGGGATATCTGGCGCATTTGGGGATCTTCGTTTCGTGAGCTAGATCAGCATTCGGCGGCTGCATACACTCTCGGGAGTACTGTTTCGGATTTGCTTTTCTGTTTTTCCCCTTCTTTTTTTGCCAGTCCTTTTCTTGGCTTTTCGTCTTTCTGTTGCATGGGAACCCGGGCGCTCTTACATTCCTTTTTTTTTTTGTTATCTCTTTTCATTGGGAGGATTGCATTTCAGGTCATTGCCAAACTTGTATTCTTATCTGGTCGGTGCGAGGCGCTCGAGAGCGCGTTTGTTTCTGTCACCCATTGCGTTTTGTTCACACCTTCATACCCTCGTGATTTCTTGCTTTTGTTCTTGATTATCTCGCTCGTTTATCCTGACTCAATAGGCAATGCACACTAATGCGTGTTTGCTGTCTCTGCCCTAACCAGGATCTATACGAACTGTTATCTACTTTATTCCACGTGATTCCCCCTGTTTGTTACATCTATCCCCTGGATCTTTCTCGATGCATCGTCTGCGTGGATCGGAAAGGATTTTGCTGATTTACTTGCTTTCTCTATTGCAATGCGTGTTTATTTCTACGCAAGTACGGGGAAAAAGAAGGGTCCTATGTGGCTTTCTTTAGCTTCTCTTCTAATATCTCTCTACTCAACGGCATGAGCTACGGAAGGACATGACATCGGCTTGCGTCGACCACATATTGTCCCAGGCGTTCGCGTTGGTTTTATCTCTCTCCTGCCATATTCCTCTCATCGCGGCGGAGACGAAGGCGTCCGGCCCATGTATTTTGCTCGAAAGCTCTTTTCTCATCTTGCTTGCATTGCCACTCGTTTTGCTTTGGGTCTGGCTTACTCTGCTTTTCCAGGAGAAGAATGAGGAAACGAGGCGTGTCTATTATTATTTTTTTACTCTTCCTCTTACCCCGTCTTGCTTGGGGGTATCATACCGATACATTTGCTTCGATCTGTACTTGATACAATGAATTGTTCCAGCTATTCTGGAGAACGAACCCATTTAATCCATTTATAATGATGTTAAGGTCT
The DNA here is from genome assembly GCA_019190355.1 of Penicillium palitans. NCBI lineage: Eukaryota > Fungi > Ascomycota > Eurotiomycetes > Eurotiales > Aspergillaceae > Penicillium > Penicillium palitans. The sequence goes on along the minus strand of JAHAQQ010000041.1, from coordinate 25,943 downwards.
AGTAAAGAGCCATAACGGGCTTCTTTTTTTGCTTCCTTTTGAGCGTCTCTTCGTATATTTCATAGTGTCTACAGAACAGGTCATGTAAGGGTTCTACTGTAAGGGTAAATGTACCCGGAACTGAATGTTGAACAGCTATCATTATGTTGTGAATTCCAACATAGGGAATGGGAGGGAGATGTTTACTTCGGCTGTATACAGTGGAGATGGGGTCACGTGATGGCACTACCGAGAAGTTTCTTCCCCTGCAGACACCTACGCTTCCCGCTTCAACCCGACAACCTCCCATCCTTCAATTATTGCTGCAAAAGGGTCAATGGCAGCTGGAACTCCTTGATTCTTAATATCCAGCGTCTTCCATTTAGTTTGACATCAAATTCTTCCTCCCGTTCCCCCATCATATTCTCCAAGATGCCACCCCGGATACAGAGCCGGACTGTGTCCAACACCCTTCTCCCCTACCTCACAGCTACCTCCTCTTCCTCTTCCTCACTTTCCTCTCTTCCTTCATTATCCCCTACATCATCACAATGCATTTCCCGCCAATTCTCTGCCACGACAGCACCACGGGCACAGACCAAGCTCCGTCGGCAGATGTTCGAATGGCTTGACGGCGAAGGAGCCGTTTTCAAGCACCATCTTCCTGGACAAACCAACTATGTTACTAGCTTAAAGCAGCGAGACAACGAGGGCCCGGAAAAGGCGCGTCCGTTCCCCAACAACCAAAATTTCTTCAGCGAGCCTATCCTCAGTGAGGAGCTACGGAATGAGGTCTATAACCGCGTCGTTGAACAGAAGAAGAGTGCCCGCGTTGTCAGCGTGGAACTTGGAATCGATATGAAGCGTATCGCTGCCGTCGTGAGATTGGTAGAATTGGAGAAGAGACAGCGCGCACTGGTAAGAACCTCTCCCCTTTCTCCTCTTTTTCCTCCTTCCCCTTTCGGACTTTGCTTCGAACCTGCACGCATATGATGAGTCACAAAAAATCGATTAGTCTTGAAGACACCCACATGGTTAAACCTTACTTTTTGAACTGAACTGTGTTACCTTACATTTTGGATTCCTATCAAGTTTTATTTGGTCGCGTGACATGAACTGACGAATCTCCAATCAGGGTAAACCCCTAGCACTGCCATATGCCCGGGCCGTCCACGAGATGGTCCCCATTACCCCCCTCGCCGAGAAAGGCGAGCGTCAACAATATCACGAACCCATCAACGACCTCCCCGCCCACCCCCTGACAGGCTCCCAAATCTTCTACCCAGTCCCCGAATCCCGCTCCTTCAACCGTGTCGAGGCCGGTCGCGTCTTCTCCGGCGCCCCAGCACTGGAGCAATCCGAGGCCGCAGAAATCTCACACCCCTCCGACCTCGCTGAAAAGATCATCGAGGACCCCAACTCTATCGGCTGGGTCGGCAAGGGCGCCAATGCCCGCCAGATCTTGCAGCCTGCTGATGTGCGCATCCCTCACCCTCACATGGTTGCCCTGGAGCGCGATCGCCTCGCGAACCCCAATGAGTGGCGGGCTGTTGCGGACCTCCAATCTAAGAGACTCGAGCGCCAAGACACAATTGAGAAAGAGCGTCGTGAGCGCATCCAGGCTCGTCGTGAGAAGAAGCTCACTGTTGTCTCCCCTGAGGACTCGCGTTTCGACTACCGTATCAAGGATACTATCTACACTACGGAGACCACCGGTATTGACGGCCGTGGTTCCAAGGCTACTGGTCGTCGCTACGGTGTGCCTCACCGCGACCGCACTCGCGGCGAAGTCAAGATTCCTACCCGTGTGGAGGCTTGATTTATTCTGAGATAGTCCCTGAAAGGGCTGTTTCTTTGTTCTTTTTTGTTTGTGTTTTTTCAGCAACTTTCTCGGCTACGGCCTTTGTAATTTTACTTGTACGCATACTCATCCATGGATGTATGAAGGAGGCTGTCGCTTATGTACCTATATATCGGATAATTTCTGGCAACTGGAAATCTTTCCCTTCCCATTTCACCTCTTGTCGCTTTTCGGTCACTTAGTAAATCTGAACTTTCCCGAGCATTATATAATCGTCTCTCCACCAGGGCACTCCAGGGCTGGGGTCCTGAGGCATACAAAGTATGCCCACCTGGTGGTGCCCGATGGATGATCTTGGATGATCTTGTCAACTTTAGAACAAAGTCGGGACTCGTGACTCGTTAATAGGGACTGCCCCCGATGTTCCCATGTAAACACTACAAACGACAAGATATAACCTTCGCACAAAAGAGGAAGGCACCTTTCGCATCTCCCAGATCAAAAATTCAAACCTCATTTTCACACGAAAATGGATCCCATCGCCCGCTTCGATGTGCTCCCGCGCCCCCTTCAGCTTCTGATAATTGGCGCGATTGGCGCGATTCTCATTCCAATTATCGCAGGACTGGTGGTCGTTTGCATAATGATCGCATCGGCATTGGGCTTGATTGACTGGGATCGGTCCAGCTCCAAGAAACAAGCGATTGCCAAATTCGATCCCATCCCCGATTCAACCGAGAAAACAGCAAACCTCTCGATGGAAAAACGTACTGGAACCGATATTGAGGGGGGCAAGACGTCTTGAGATTGAGGTCAACTTCCTCGATGAAAGGCCGCATGCTCGCAGAGACAAGCTGGCTCAGTTCGATTAATTATCGATGCTCCGGTACCTGGACTTCTTGGATGCTTGTTTCTTGCGTTTGGAACATTTGGTCATAACATGTCCTCATGCTGTTTTTGGAATCGGGAGGGAGGTACTTGGAATATGAAAAGGATACATACCCTCATCATTCTAGCGGAAGATACCTGATTTTTTTAAGGTTTTTGAAGATCAGTATCTTGCGTTGCAGTATTTCATGCCTTGGAAGCATATAGCGAGGGAAATATGGGCACGTTACATGTATATTGGGGGAGCTGTTGTCGAATACCTATCTTTGTCTAGTATATAAACCAAGGGTTCTAGGAGGGTGTCTTCAAAAGCTTTCAAAGATAAGTTCTAAATTGCTATAGTCGATCAGCTATGTTCTTTTTAGGAAGGTCTCAAGTATGACAGTCAATTGGTTGCAAACCTGGGGCTGTGCAATAAAAGAATGGGGCTGTCGACTGTAAGGTGAAATTTGAGGTCTGAACAATCAGAAACATGATGTCACAAATACATACATATGTAGGAAATTGTCGGAGAAACTAACCTTGGAATAATTGAGATCCTGAAGAGACCCTTAAGAGACCCTGAACAGACCCTGAAGGCAGGACTTTTGTCGAACGTTTGAGAGAGTTGAGCTCACATTCCACTCCTTCTTAGTTACGACTTAGAGAGCTGATTTGTTCAATGATTATACATCCCCAGCCCCTATGACGATCTCGGAAAGCTGGGAAGCCGAGATCATCAAACTATACGGAGTACTCCGTACTCCGTACAAGACATTCAAATAAAGCGTGGGGGGGGTGCCCAGTGGAGCCCCGCAGTTACGGACATTTGCCGGAGCAGTAGAGAGCGGACGATGCCCACAATATCACTCTCTTTGTCCTTTGGAGTGGAGCTGACCGCATCATTCCTCGGGCTTTTACCGGAGCACCCAATGCCAAGAATTGGGAGATCGTAGCGGACTTTCAGCTTGAGCAGGGTTTATGTTGCTGTTTTGTTTTGATCTGCAGGTGAAACACATGTATATACTGCGAATTCCGGGGTAAGGCAAGATCTCGATGGCATTGATGGGACAGTGGCCCTAAGAGTGGCAGAAACAATGAATGTCTCCAGCTCCAGAGTTCGATGGTTGAAATAACATACCCTATCTCGGGTGGGGAGCGCGGCCTTGGGGAATGCTGTAGTCTCCGCTCTCACCACACGGTCCATCTTGGCAAAGGGAACCGAGGGAACCGAGAGAAGTATATAAGGGCCGTATACGTACAGGACATTGCTCACTATCCAAGGCATCAGCATGTACCTCAAGAAGCTGTTCACTACAGCTGCAGCCCTGAGTGGCTGCGTCTGGGCCCAGAGCCAGGCTGGTATCGAGGATCTCGATGGCCCCGGCAATGACCTCTACGAAAAGGACCTCTCCGAATGCCCAGGATACAAGGCAACAAAGCAGTGGGAGACTCGTTCTGGCTTTTACGCGGAACTTTCTCTCGCAGGGCCGGCGTGCGATGTCTTCGGGACTGACCTCCCGGACTTGAAGCTAGAAGTGGAGTATCAGACCAGCGATCGACTCCACGTCAAGATCTTGGACACCAACAACACGGTCTACCAGGTTCCAGACAGTGTCTTCCCGCGCCCTGGATTTGGCCAATGGTGTTCCCCGAAAGACTCCAAGCTCAAGTTTGACTTCAACGCCGACCCCTTCTCGTTCACCGTATCCCGGACTGACACCGGTGAGGTACTCTTCGATACCACGGGCAACAAACTGGTGTTCGAGAGTCAATATGTCTACCTCAAGACAAACCTGCCACAGAACCCGCATCTGTACGGATTGGGTGAGCACAGCGACGCGTTCATGCTGAACACGACCAACTACACTCGGACGATCTACACCCGCGATGCCTACGGGACGCCTCAGGGTGAGAATCTATACGGTGCTCACCCGATCTATTTCGACCACAGGAAGGATGGCACTCACGGAGTTTTCCTACTCAACTCCAACGGCATGGATATCTTCATCGACAACAAGGGTGGTCAGTACCTCGAGTACAACATCATCGGTGGTGTTCTTGATTTCTACTTCATTGCTGGCCCCTCCCCACGCGATGTGGCCATTCAGTACGCGGAAATTGCCCAGCTCCCGTTGATGACTCCTTATTGGGGACTTGGTTACCACCAGTGCAAATACGGCTACCAAGACGTCTACGAGGTCGCCGCCGTCACCGCCAACTACTCCACCAACAACATTCCTCTGGAAACCATATGGACCGATATCGATTACATGGACCGTCGGCGCATCTTCTCCATCGACCCAGAAAGGTTCCCGGCCAATTTGTACAAAGACCTAGTGGACACAATCCATTCGAGGGATCAACATTACATAGTCATGGTCGATCCCGCCGTATACTACAAGGAGTCCAACCCGCCACTCGATGCAGGCCTTGAATATGATACTTTCATGAAGCAAGCGAATGGCTCCGAGTACCAGGGAGTTGTTTGGTCCGGTCCGAGCTACTTCCCTGACTGGTTCCATCCCTCATCGCAGCAGTACTGGAGTGAGCAGTTTGTGGAGTTCTTCGACGGAACAAATGGTCCAGACATTGACGCGCTATGGATCGACATGAACGAGCCTGCCAACTTCTTCAACCGCCCTTACCCCGGCAACAACACCACCCCAGAGAATTTCGCAGAGGTGGATGGTGACCCTCCGAGCCCACCACCAGTCCGAGATGGACCGGATGCTCCTATCCCAGGGTTCCCGGACAGTCTTCAGCCAAACTTTGCTTCCGGCAAGTCAAATGAGAAGCGTGCAACTGCTGTTGTCCAACATCGTCAACCTCGGTCTACTTCCCACCGCAACCTTGGTGCTGGCCATTGGCGCTCCGCCAAACCCCACTGGGCTTCCTCGAGTGGCAGCTGGCAGAATGACAAAAAGACCGGCTCTGGCTGCGGCGCTGACGAGTGCAAGGGCCTTCCAAATCGCACGTTAATCAGACCGCCATACATGATTCAGAACGGCGCAGGACCCACGCTTGCTGATAGCACTGCCGACACCGATCTGGTGCAGAGTGGTGGATACGTTCAATATGATACCCACAACCTTTATGGCGCTATGATGTCCTCGCATTCCCACAATGCCATGCGTGCCCGGCGCCCGGATGACCGCGCTTTGGTGATTACGAGAAGCACATTTGCTGGCTCCGGCAAGGACGTATCCCACTGGCTTGGTGGTAAGAATTCTTCTGGCGTCTGTCCATTCAATATTGACCATGGCCCCATGCTAAATACTCTACAGATAATATTTCCGGGTGGGAATGGTACCGCCTATCCATCAGCCAGATTCTGCAGTTTGCATCGTTATACCAAATCCCTGTCGTGGGCCCTGATGTTTGCGGCTTCGGTGGTAATGTAACGGAGACGCTCTGTGCCAGGTAAGGACTGAGAATCCCCTTCATATAGGCGGCTAGAGCTAATGTGGATCAACAGATGGGCAGCTCTTGGCTCCTTCTACACCTTCTTCCGCAACCACGCCGAAATCTCCGCGAATCCCCAGGAGTTCTACCGCTGGCCGACAGTCGCTGAGGCCGCGCGCAAAGGAATCTCCATCAGATACCAGCTCCGTAAGTGCACGCAGTCTCCTCTCCAAGAAGGGAGTTAAAACTGACAATAATTCAGTCGACTACATCTACACCTCCATCTACAAACAGAACCAGACCGGCACTCCGGCCCTCAACCCTCTGTTCTTCAACTACCCAAACGACCCCAACACCTACCCCATTGACCTGCAGTTCTTCTACGGCGACGGCATCCTTGTCAGCCCTGTTACAGAGGAAAACAGCACGAGCCTCAACTACTACCTCCCCGATGACATCTTCTACGAATGGGGCACCGGCAAACCCGTTCGTGGGCGCGGCGAGTACGTCTCCGCCGAGGTCGACTACACCGACATCACGGTTCACTACAAGGGTGGCATTGTCTACCCGCAGCGCATCGAGAGTGCCAACACCACCACCGCGCTGCGCAAGAAGGGCTTCAACATCGTCGTTGCGCCCGGTCTTGATGGCCTTGCTGAGGGCTCGTTATACCTTGACGACGGCCAGTCGGTTTTGCAGGACAAGGTGTCGGAGATCGACTTCAAGTACGCGCACGGCAAGCTCAGCATGACTGGCTCCTTTGAGTACGAGGCTGGCGTCACTATTGAGGCTATCACTGTTCTTGGCGTAGAGAGCAAGCCGAAGGGACTCCATGATACTGAGTATGATGCCGAGAATAAGAAGCTGGTGCTTCATGTTGATGTGCCTCTGACGGGTAAGTCTCATATCAAAGTTGTGTGATTTGATCCTAGGTTGGGATGGATATCGCTTTCGTGGTAACCTATTATATATTCTTTCTTGATTAGTAGGTTCAACAGATGAGAAATCTTACAAGATCTTACCAAGGATTATTCTTTCATTGTGAACATGGGCTAGGAGTGTAGAATGTCGAGAGGAGGGAGAGCAATTCCTCCATATCAGCTCTTACAGTGCCACACCAACCTAGAAGAGCAGATAAAAGCTCCCAAGAACGTGACTGACTATAGTGTTCAGTGTTCCTCCAATAATTGACCCTGTACAGGATATTTTGCTTTTGCTTTTTACTATGTATACTAGTAATGGCGGTTAGTTTAAACTATTAATCTCGAAATTAATTAGTGCAGCCACGGTGGGGGCGGTCATATCAATCCACTATTCATATTCATATTCCCAAATAAATACTTCGTTAATATCATATCCCATTCATCCTCAGACCAGTCCTGTAAGCCCCGAAGAAAAACAAAACAGAAGAACCCCGAGATATCAAAATCACAATGCACAGCGCCTCGCCAAAAAAGAAAAGAAAGAAAGCACGAGACATACGTAGTAGTCCCATCATAGCATTCACAGCACCCTTCCCTTCCTATCCCAATTCAATTCCTCGCATTCTCCAGGATAAACCAGCTGGTCACATGGTCAACTCTCAACGAGCCTCGCCGACAGATCGACAGCGTCGGCGCCTCTTCGTTCCAACCCATCCAGAGATCGCATCAGTTTCAGACTCATCTTCCTTGGAGGAAGTTTGGAAAATGGACCCGATTGAGGCGAGGGCCGTTTGGAGCCATGAAGTTGTATTTGGGGGGGCTGGGGCTGAGGGTGTGTTTGATGGCTGCATGGTTGAGCTGGGTGAGGGGTTGGGATGGTGAGATGCGGGGTTTGTAGTTTGTTATTTGTGGTTTTGGTGAGAGCAGGTCTTTATTGGTAAATGGTATATATGTGTTCTGGGAGATAATAGTTGATGGACTAGGATGGACTAGTAGGACTAGTATGTAGAGTGTAAGATGTATGTAGAAAGTATCTCGGATGTACGGGGGGGGGGGGGGGGCAAAAGCGATGGTATTTAAGGGACCAGAGACAACATCATCACATGCAGGACAATCAGTGGGAAAAAGGCAGACAAAGCAGACAAAGCCCGCATCTAGATCACCTGCATAAGTACCCAAATAGGAATTTTGATATGCGTCTCGGGGTTGCTCGTACTTCGGTCATCTTGCTTTCTCTTGATTGGCCCTATGGTTACACAGTGCGCCGATCGATTGATTTGGACGTGAATATCCTCGTATTTAATTAGTGGCTATTGAACGAGTTCTTTGCTTTTGACAGATGCTGTATTACCTTGGATACTCGAGAATCTAGAAAGCAATGTGTACAATTTAGGCTGTACACAGGTTATCCAAGACATTTTCTTTGTCTCGGTGCTTCGGAACATGTTGTAAACTTACATCTGTACCTTATGGGGATACCTACCTAGGCACTTAGAAGAAGTTAATAGAGCGTAGAACTTAAAAGGCTTCACCCGAACTAAGCAATGACCTTCAATACTATGGCTAGATGTATGTGGAAGAGATTACCACCCCTCGAAGAATTAGTGAGATAAGTACAAGGTAGGAGGATACACCAAGCCCCCTAGCCGGTAGTCGAAGCAAACAAAGAAAACTATACATGGATAGAGGCATGAGGACATCCCGTTCGTGTATATGAGGATGTCCATTTGTATGGAAGTTGTATGCAAGAATGAAAATACCGACAGGAGAAACCAGCCAGAGAAAAAAGAATTGCGCAGGCGATGCGTATGCAGCCCAAAATAACAAATATATATATCCATATGGCCAAAAAAAAAAAAAAGATCCACAAAGAAAAGGAAAACAGGCACTGGGATCCGAGAACCTCTGAAGTGAAGTGCAAGCTACCATGACAAGGAAATGAAAGGGTGAGATTGGAGAGAAAAGACATGTTGCTATACGGGGTATTCAATGGGAGAGACAAAAAGTCGAATCAAACAGATTGGGAAAGGTCATTCGAAGTGTATAGGGACCAACCAAGACATGGTGACCCATCCAAAAAAGAAACATATCCGTCTTCATTCTTCATTCGGGGGCGCAGCCGTGGTATCAGTGGCTGGCACTGCGTCTCCCGGTGTTGGAAACTGTGCACTCGAGAGCGAATCTATACTGTCGGGACTGCCGCTACCCCATGAATCTTCCCGCATGATTTGCGCAACACCTGGCAGGCCCGGCTTGATTTCGGGGTGACCAGATTTATTAGCAGGGCGGGAGCTCGAGGGCGATGGGGGATCCACTTGTGGTGGTTCTTTACGGTAGCCACCTTGCATCGGACTGGCTGATGTATCAACCGCTGGTGAGGCGGCACGAGGAGAGTCCATGAACCCGCGCCATTTGCGCCAGCCTTCAAAGTCAATCAAGGCTTGCATGCAGCCCCATTCTGTCACTTTCTGCTCAAGCCAAGGGAATCCAACGGGCTAGCCGAGAAATGTTAGCATACTATTTGAGGGGGAAAAAAAAAGAGTCGCAATAGGGTGCGGGACTTACCTTGGTCAAGAAATCGTTGCAGCCAGCAGCCAGTGCCTCATGTCGGTCACTTTGCAAACTGCTAGCTGTCAACGCGACGATAATGACCGGACTGCGGAATAGCGAGAGATCTGGCAAAGTGTCCTCTTCACTAACCGTACGGTGAAGGCCCGGTCTTCTGTCCGCGGCAGAGGTATTGGACGCGCTAAAGCGACCAGAGGCTGTCTTTGGGAAGACACCAATGCCATTTAAGCGCTCCAGGCGCCGGATCTCCTTGGTGGCTTCCAGACCGTTCATCACGGGCAGCTGGATATCCATCAGGACCAAATGGAACCCACCTTGTCGCCATTTCCGCACTGCCTCTTCGCCGTTCATTGCACATTTCCAGCGCACTTTCAACCTTTTCATGAAGGCCTCCAAAAGCTTCTGGTTAATGATATTATCTTCCACAATGAGGACGTTAATTGGCGGAACGGTGCCGTCAATCAACCCGCCAAACATAGCACCAGGAGAAGTGGCCGCTTTTGATTTTCGGACGACGCGTGGTGATGCAGTTGCCGGGGCCGGGGGAGTGTGTGATTTCACCTGCGGAGATTCTACCGGCGGTACTGCCACCGGGGGTGTAGGAATTGCGGGGGCGGAGGGAGCTGGGATAGGTTGGGAATGAGGAGTAGCGCCGGTTTCTATGGATGTCAGTGGCCATGCTGAGCAAAGTGAAGTTGTTTGAGAACGTACCTGTTATGCCGGGAGTTTGGGTGTTTTGGTTGTGAAGAATAGTGGGAGAATTCGTTTTGTGTCGCGTCAACGGAGGTCGTCGTGACCTACGGCTCCCCGGTGATGGCAGCAAAGGAGCAACCCCAGTGTTGAGTATGGAAATTGACGGCGCACTGGGCGCTGCTGACGCAGCTCCCGAGTGTGAAGACGGCGTGCCCGCGTTCACATTCACCGGCGGCATGAGAGGGAAGTAATCGCCATGCTCGCCGGGTTCCGAGTGGTGGTGTTGATAGATCGAATGGCGTGGCGATGGCTTTGGAGTCCGACGTGATGGGGCATCAATCACCAATGCCTCCTCGACCTTTTGTCCACCAGGGTAGTATGTATCTAGTATAGATGACAGGACTTCCTCCGGGCTCAAGAGGCGCTCACCGTAGCCTGGTCGATTCGTACCCTCTCGTGGCGAAACCCGGATAGCGATATCGGGCGAGTCAAAGCTTCTCCCTAATGAGTTCCCGTATTTCATGATGACTTGGTCGCGTAGCTCATCTACCACCGCATCTTCCCTGCATGGCACCAAGGTGGCCGAGCCACCGGGCCGTTTGACCCAAATCCGACGGGTGACCATCTCGCGAGGAACGAGGGGAGTGAAAGCACTGTCCTGATCTCCCGAAGAGAAAAGACTTGCCTCCAGTAACCCGCTGATCAAGTGTTGGTGTGTTGCTGGGAGAAGAGATTGACGACGGATCGCAAGGCTCGGGCGCTTGTTTGAGGGAGGAAAGTAGGAGGCAGAAGGTCGGCGATCATTCGTAGGCCGCTCAGGAACGGTATCCAGGGTCGGAGTCAATTGAGTCTCGGCGGGGATTGGAGTTTGGGCTTTCAAGTGCGTGGACTGGAAGGAAGTGCTATCGGAATGCTGAGGAGTCGATAACGGAGGGGTTTCAAAGGGAGACGGAGGATCGCCCGAGATAGGAGTTGGCAAGGAAGAATTGTATGGCTCGGTCGACGGCGTACAATTGCGAGTTCCTGTGTGATGAGGCTGTTCGGAAGGCGCAGACACGGAGGAATCCCGTTTCTGGTTGTGCTGGTTGTCCTGGTTGTGTTGGCTGGCCCCTGATGGGATTTCCTCTATCTGACGGTCGCGAGAAGAACCGATCTCCAAATTGGAAGATACGATGCTATAAGCCGGGGATTTGTTGGAGTCGAGAGGGCCCGAGGGGGGTTTTTGGTTGGAGTGGGCACTCGGATCCGCATCCGCTTTTGGAGATAATCGTCCAAGCAATTTCGCCTTCAGACGTGATATCCGTTCTGGCATCGTGGGGTCTTCATATCATTCTGTGGAGTGAAGTTGAAGAAAACAGATGGGTTCTCTGTTGTTCTCTGTTCGGATAAGGACAATCTCGTACTTTTTCGAACTTTTCTAACTTTCCCCGGTAAATCAATATAGTATCAAATATTCAAAGAGATAGATCCCAAGGTCAAAGAAGTTGAGAGAGGGGAGAAACTGTGACACCTTTGGGCACAGTCACGTTAGTTGCTGATCTCCCGGCTAAAAAAACAAAGCTATGGCCTTTTTAAGGCTAATGCTAGACCTACAAGGATTGGTTAATTAGGGCATTTGGAGTTTGGAGTTCAACATATATACCCAGTATATATATATCTCTCTCAAACTATTAGGCATCTAAATTGTGGGGGTTGCTTTTCAGTTAGGCGAAAAGGTACACACATATATATAGAGCTAAAATATAGTCTACATAAGAGCCTTCAGCTTATATCCAACATAAATGGTTGAGAATCGGTTGAACCCGATGACACCATTCACATATATCCACTGCATCAAACGGCCTAAATGACACGCCCCGAGAGTGCTAAAGCTTAGCCGGAGGCAGGGCCGATGGTTCTCAGAGTCACCGGAATGTTCCTAAGAGCTGCATCTGCCATTGCACTCCATAACAAGATATACCATCCATCTTGTCCGGTCGGTTGGGCGTAGAAGTTGACGTTGTCCTGGCTGCACATAACATATTTTCCATATAAATTCCACACATTGGTTTGTGGTGCCGACACGCTTGTGTTCGCCGCAACTGTGTTATTATTCGCCTGGCCGTTTGGGGAGGTAAAGATGACTGGACAAGCCATTGAGCCAGTATCGCTCAGTCCCAACAGGTTGGTGCTCGAGGCTACACCGGCGGTGGTGAATATTGCAGACTCTGTAGTGGTATTCGTTGTATCGGGGTGAGCAACCCAGGTGTTTTGGTTGTCGCCAAACGTCACTGTAGCTAAATCAGACACCCTTCATGAGGACTCGGAGTTCAAGGCTTACAGGAAATAGGGAACTTGGTGGTTGCGTTTGACATGGCCAGATTACCGATCTGGGCTTGGCCTGTTACGCAAATATAATTAATAGTGATCTCTTTAGGGGCGAGAGATATTTACCATCCGCATAGAAGATAGGCAACCCGTCGATATTGCTGCCATAGGCATATAAACTCCACCGACCATTGGCCTGTCGCTTCTCCATTGGATGCGCCAAGGTAACTGCAAAGGTCGCAACGACCACAGCAAAGATAATGGAAATCATGTTTTGAAACTGATGTCAAGAAGCTTTTGGTTTGATAGATCTACTGCCATGTATTAAGAGTTGGACACTTTGGAATCGTCTGCTATATATCTATGCCCCCGAAGGGGGTGCCTATTATTTCCCCGAAAGCGCAGTGGGACGAACCTAGGGCTAACTTGGTAAGCCGAGCCATATATCCATGGGTGGTATCATTGTGACTGAACTTCTGGCTTGAATATTTAGGAATCCTTGCTCTTGTCATCCTGTGCTGACTATCCTATATATCCTGGGACCACCCTCCTTAATTAAAATTCCCTTCCAAGGCTGACCTAGCTGAGTGGACACTTCCCAGATGGGGCGCCTGGTTGCACCATACAGTCTCACGAATTGAGTCAGATCTAAGATTGGCTCACCATCATCCCTAGCCCATTTATCTATGAGTAATCACGAGAGTTATGCCTACGGGGCAAAGCCTCGAATTACCCTCATGTTGCCCAACCTGGCCTCCAGGGCTTTTCACACCCAGGATGGATAATCAGACACGAGATCGGGCACTCTATGTCAAGGGCCTGAAAAGGAAAAGATCTGATCACGGTAATGCATGGGCCACGTGAATGTGGTGCTACAGATTGGAGCGGCACACAGGGGCTTAGGTTAGATGGTTAGATACTATGGAAATATTTTGACTTCATCACATTGATTGTCAATGAAACATATTGTCTTGATATTCAGGTATGAATCATTGGGACATGTCCACTTACACAATCTATTTGTGACAGACACGAAGTTTGCCTCACGCTGAAACTGAGCTGGAGGGCCTTAGCTCCCTCGTGACTTGATGCATCGCCTTTACTATTCATATCTGAATCACTGAGATATGGCCCACTTGAACAATCTATTTGGGGCAAACACGAACTCTTGCCCCATGCTGAAACCAACCTAGAGGGCCTTGACTCCTGCTAGGCTATTATTTCTGCTTTCATCTGTTGGAGGTGACAATGTACTAGCATTCCCTAGCAATGTACGGGACAAAGTACGAGCTGGACTGCCTTGGAGTCAGAAGAGGCTTTTGTAAAAGATCAGCTTGAGTCTCTAAGGGAGGTATATAAATTCCTTCCATGACTTGGTGGAATAAGTACTAACCACTCTTCTAGAAGGCAGATACCAACAATCTTCTTTCAAGAGCTTGATATCGAGCTATCATGATATTTTCATCCATTATCATTTTGGCCAATTTATTTGGTGTTGGCATTGCCTATCCCAATTACTCCCACAAACCATCGACAACGCTGCGACCAATTTCGACAAGATCGCGGGTTCCCAATATTCATGGAGCTACTGGGACTCCATGTGCAGGAAATACTCCCAACGACAGATCCATCTGGTGTGATTACAGCATCGACACAGACTATGAAAATATCGTCCCGGACACGGGTGTTACGCGCGAATACTGGTTTGAGGTTAAGGAAGTCACAATATCTCCCGACGGATTTATGCCTCCACGTCTAGCCATGACCATCAATGGCACCTTGCCTGGCCCACCTCTTGTTGCAGACTGGGGTGACTGGGTCGTGGTCCACGTCACCAACCATCTGTACCAGGTAATGAATGGCTCAAGTATTCACTGGCACGGCATTCGCCAGAACTACACAAACCCCAATGATGGTGTTCCCTCGATCACCCAGTGTCCTATTGCTCCTGGATCGACCATGACCTATAAATGGCGAGCTGGCCAGTATGGATCTTCGTGGTATCACTCTCATATTGGTCTGCAAGCCTGGGAAGGTGTATATGGTGCTATCGTTATCAATGGACCGGCAACTGCAAATTATGATGTGGACAAGGGTGCATTGTTTCTAGGTGATTGGACTCATGAAACTGTCGACCAACTGCACCAAGATGTCCAACTACGTGGCCCTGTCAAAAAGTTGTCAAATGGACTCATCAATGGCAAAAATGTATATGGAAACGGTACAAATACTACTGGCTCTCCTTTCCACATGAAAGTGGAAAAGGGCAAATCCTACCGGTTGCGACTCGTGAACCCTTCTATCGACACGCATTGGAAGTTTACTATTGATAACCACACAATGACCGTCATTGCAATGGATCTTGTTCCTATAAAGCCATTTACCACGAACGTGATCAGTCTTGGAATGGGTTCGTCTCTTGGCCTCCATTGCTCCAAACATACAAATCCAGCTAATGTTCTATATTTAGGTCAACGATACGATGCTATCATCACAGCCAACCAGGAATCCGTAGCTGAATCCTTCTGGATGAGAGCTATACCAGCCGATAAATGTTCACAAAATGAAATGGCCGACAACATTCGAGGCATCGTTTACTATGGCAACACACCCAAACAACCGCGCACGCAGTCGTTCACCTTCACAGACGTAAACCTATGTGAAGACGAACTTTTGACGAATCTAGTTCCGCACGTCCCAAAAAGCGTCGATCCACCAGTTTCACCCGTTTGGGATAAAAACGTAACAGTCAGCAATACCAGGAACGCAGAGAATTTCTTCCGCTGGCGGTTCAACTCCACCTCTATGAACGTGAGCTGGGAGAACCCGACCCTGATGCAAGTCTACCACAACGAACTGGGCTTCTCTAATTCAAGCGGCGTGATTGAGTTGCCCTTCAAGGATAAATGGGTATATCTCTTCATCCAAAACACCGCCGTGACTCATCCCATCCATCTTCACGGCCACGACTTCTCCATCTTGGCGCAAGGACAGCCTGGACCTGGGACACCACAATGGGATGGTTCTATCATTACGGAGAATCCTCCGCGCCGAGATACGGCCGTGCTGGCTGGGAATGGGTGGCTGCTTATTGCCTTCAAGACGAATAACCCCGGCGCGTGGTTGATGCATTGTCATATTGGATGGCATGTTGACGAGGGTCTGGCGTTACAGTTCATTGAGCGGCAAGATGGGATTCGGGATCTCGTTGATTATACCCCGTTTAATGAGAATTGCGCTGCGTGGGACAAATATGTCCAGTCGCAGAATATTGTACAGGAAGACTCGGGAGTCTGAGGCTGTGGTATTCATGTCCTAGATGATGCTGTGGATACGACAGAGAGTGGATGTATTAAATATTAAGTATATATAGACTGCGGTGGTGGTAACGCCTTGTTTTTATGTGACTGTTTTGGTATTCCTTCAATATTACATTTTCAATATCACCTCCATTTTTACCTCAGTTTACTCTCAGTTAACTCAAGGTCCAAGGGTGGTTTCCCATTAAAGAAAGCACCCTTCTCGCATTACTCTCGAACTTCCCTTCTTATTTTCTCCCATTCAACCTTGAAAGCTTCTTCTTTCAAGGTTCCCCAGAAGTCATTGACGAGCAGCCAGCACCGAAATCACCCGTCACTCCCTCTGAATCGTCCAACGAAGTTATTCAAACCGCGTCAGAGCGCAAAAGGAAATGGATCAGCCCCACACTGAGCATCAGAGAAGCACTTGCGTGGAACAGAAGCACTGGCCGTATGTGATGGTAGCATTTTGTATGAGATAGAAACGCTAGCTATAAAGAGGGACTGGTTGCAGGAGCAACAGGAATAATGCCCTTTTCAATATCCTCTGTTTCTTGTGTGTCATTCCTCAGTAGAAGCAAATCATCAATGCTTTTCCCTGAATCTTTTGCTTCTTTGCGTAACTTGCGATAGCGGATTCGCCAGGAAATATGGCTAATATATATCCCTGCCTCGAGAACTACCACCAAAACATACATGATCCCCCCTAGTATGTCAAATGAGCCCTGTGCCGCTATAATGAAAGTGTGTCAGCTATTTTGATAAGATACTGCCAGGATATAGAGCAGCCCCTACCTAACGCAAAGAGAGAAAATAGTCCGCCCAACGTGTCGATGGAGAGGAAGACCCAATCTACTAATGTCAGCAGTTGCACATCGAGCGCTGCAATCCATAAGAAAACTGACTAAAGCCAATAACACGCCCATCTCTCTTCCATAATTCAAAATAAGGTGGCAGCAATCCTGCAGCGAGTAGAATGGCGGCTATAACCCCAACCACGATGTCAGGCCATGTCACTCCTTTGTTATATGGTATCTGCCAAGTTTGGTTAGATCGTCTATTTTTCAGAAAATGATAAAAAGAAAAATGGGTCATACCCTTAATGTCAGGATGAGAAGAGCCTCTAGCCCCCCAAATAAAATAATGGTGCCAAAGCATACCAGAACAGCCTTGACTTTGGTATAATTACTATTAAAATTGAAGTATTGAGATTAGCAGTGTGAACAAAATAAATTCGTACACTCAATCAGACCAGAAAGAAAGGAGAACGGTTCAACCCACTGGCTGTAATAAAGAACCTGGCTCCAACTAACAAGAGAAAAGAACCCGAAGATCTGAGGCTGAATCTGCAAGGGGATATTGACTTGCTATAGCAAGAATCATAAAGGCAGCGGTCAGCGATGTGCAGATGCAAAGAAAGAAACAATGAAGATGTTAGGCAAGAAGTCCGCTCATTAATGTAATTCAACTCACCTGTAGAATTAGATATGCACCCATTGGAACCGAGCCTGCATGGATCATAGTTGTAAGCAACCCCAATTTCAATCTTGAAGCTTTCTTTTTTTTTCCATCCTTCCCCTTTCCTATTTTGGATGAATATTCTCTATATATTAAGAGACCCGAAAGATAACCGAATCCCCCAAACCCCACAAAATGAAGAAATAGAGACAAACTTACAGCTTGCCCAAAGAAACATCATCGCCGCAGGAAACCCCTCTGTATTTTTCCGGCGCCAGTTATACCAGATCTGTGGTATGAGCTGGATGCACCAGAGAACTGTCCCGATGGTGCCGAGGACGTTCGATGCCAGTGTGATATTCTCTTCTGATGACATTGTTGAATCGTGCGTATGATAGAGGGTTATCTAGCCAACGATATCACAGATTGCAGTGCCAACACAATTAATCCAATAAAGATAAAAAAGCTGCCAGTGTATAGAGTAGATATCCGATATAACAACCAGATTCGACAAGGTGAGCTAGTACTATACTGAGCAACCAACCCACAGAACCAAGAAGTAGCACGGGAAACAGCGGGAATATAATCGGAGGTTTGAGATTATAATTGCGAACCAGCGAGAGGATCCAGTTCCCTTCTTATGCACACAGTAGCGCAGCGGATGAGCACCGATCCTCCGTTCGAGCCAGTCGCGGCTCAGCGACAAACGCAAGACAATGTGGGCGAGGAGTGAAGTTCTAAAGCTCTGCTGTTCGTTGGTGGAAATGAATATGCAAAACGCACAGGGATAAGTACGATGCAGAATAAACCAAGACCAAGCTAAAGAATGACAAGGGGAAAAGAGAAAGCTTGGGGGAATGCAATGCAGCGGTGAAGTCTTGACTTTTGACGCAGGACTTGGCTGGTCTAGTCGATGGATCTTCGCTATTAGTGCATTGGCCTATGGGGGAGGGGAACATTTTTCCTACTTCGTCTGCCGGGGTTGAGTGGGATGGTTTAGTACACCTGGAAAGATAGAGAGAAGAAGCAGGAGAGCAAAGGGCATGTGGTTACTAGAGGTATCGATATTGATTTCCAATAGACAGGTTCGTTTGCCTGGATATAAATATCCCCGCTTTGGGTCGAGCAAGAACTGCTGGCAGTGCAGAGTTTGGGCTCGAGTAGAACAAGCCTATTAGGAGAGGGGGAGATCTAGGCCTATGAGCTAAGACTAGATGGGTTAATAGATGCAGAATGAGGACTGGATACGAGATTTGGGGTTAGAATATACAGTGTTGTTCCTTTTCTGCATTGCATTTACATTTTGTCTCGAGTTGATTGCGCGCAATTCCATATCCACCAAGCCCGTGGGGGTGGGGGCAGGAAAGTAGAGAAGTTGACAATAATATAATTAATACGAAGTTGAGCAAGGAAACGTTGATCGAATACTTACTTATACATAGACTGAAACTATGTAAATATACACATATACAATACCTTCTACTCCGTAGGGCGATGTGCCATTCCCATTGTTCATCAATTCTCCGGCGCACATACCACCCGTGGCTCCCGCCCCGCCTATCTGAGGACGTGCGCTCCCTCTTCACTATCCCGAGGTCAAAAATGGAGCAACCAGCCTTTATCTTCTTGAATGCAACAGGCTCTAGTCTCTCTCCGCCGGCTGCGAAGCGAATGAGGGCACATATCACGAAAACCAACTTCGCCAAACGCCGCCAACATGCTCACTCAACTGGATCAGAACCAAGAGAGCAGAGAAAGAATCAATCACAACAGTTGAAAGAGTGCGAAAAGCCTAAAAGTAACCAGCTCATTACATCATTGCCGCCTAAATCCACTAGCTCTGAGTCAGCTCGTGATGCAACAGCTTGTAAGTAGCGATCATCAAGAGCTATAGAACATTAGCTCACAGTCGACAGTCCACAAGCTCCAAGAACTAGTCTTCCTAGAAGGCAGACATGCTCCAGGCAGCCCAAGCGAAGCAGCATGGTTTGATCTTATTGCCTCGGACCCGGTGCTAACCGAAGCGTCACTGGCAGTAGCGGTACGGCACTGGTCACCCGATAATGCATGGCAACTGAAAGCATGTCGGCATTCATATGCAGCGGTCCATCTCATCAAGCAGCGAATCACATCGACGGGGACTCGGACGGACGGTGTCCTCGGCGCAGTTACCACTTTAGCATTCGGGGCGACTCTAGAACAGGATGATGTGGCCTGGAATGTTCATATAATTGGTCTTGCGCACATGATCAAAGATAGAAAATCTCGCGCGATGACTCCACCTCCATCATGGATGACAGATCTGGTTGTCCAGTCAGTTGCATGCACCCTTGGTCCTTGGATGATTCCCACAGCTGACCATGTTCCATAGGGATTCCGTCAACGCTATCTTCAATTTCCCGCGACTATATCATGAGCGCATTATCGAGGCTTTGGTCGATTACGATGACCAGAGGATGCCTAGAGTAAAAGGAATCTGTGATAGTGTGATCCAGCTACAGAAGATGATCGATTCCCATCATCAGCACCAATTTAATGCGACTTTGGTGGCACGAGAGATCGAAGAGCCACTGGCCCAGCTGCATTACAAAGTACGGGCTCTCCGGGCCATTGACGATGTCTATGTCCAGGCCACCGCGCGAGCGATCGAACTGGTGCTCTATCTCCTCTGGCCCTCGAAGTCGGGAGCTTATTTGACCCTTCTTGCGGGGGAGTTGAAAGAAACAATATGTCGATTTCCGATCAAAGGCTGCTCCTACATGAATTTGACTTCCTTTCCGCTGATGATTGGAGCCATTGCTGCCGACGAGGATTCGCTCCCGAGGGCATGGTTTGTTGACCGGTTGGCCCGGGAAGTGCGAGCGATGCAGTTACGTGGTTGGAGCAGACCACTCAGCCTCCTGCAAAACAAGTATAATAATAGCAAGTCCAGTCTTATGGGGCGATTCAGATCTCTCTGGCATGAATTACACTACGTCGCTAACGAGCTCGAAGATTGAACGAAGAATTGATATTAAAGTATGCTCGACCAAAACATGCGTTTGCCCTCGTTTACCTCTGATACAATCACAAGAATTTATTCCCTGGGAGCTTGTGCTGCGTTGTCGGTAAATGGACCGAATGCCCCCGCAACCAATCACCCTAAAACGCCACTCAAATCTGATTTTCCTAATTGGGAAAATCAGATTGCAATTAGGAAAATCAGATCTCAAGTTGTTTGAAATCAAACAAGAACCTTCTCGTTCTTCCAGGAGTACTTAAATAATGTCCTTGGTTCTCTCAGACTTCGATATCTTCTTCTATCACCACTACAATCCCCTTCATTTCCCCAATACCACCACTACGAGTTCAAACATGGCCAGACAATGGGTTTTAACAGGCCAAGAAGGCTTCGAGACCTCCCTGGAGTACCAACAGGACGTTAAGATACCCTCGCCTCACGAATTGGGTCCCCACGATGTTCTCGTTCGCATGCATGCAGCGAGTTTGAACTATCGCGAACTAGTCATCGCAGGTCCTATGGTATGTATGCTTGGATCCCAAAATGCTATGTTTATATAATCTAACATCGCTTAGGGCATCAACGGACCAATCACGCCACCAGTGATTCCAGGCTGTGACGGCGCTGGCATAGTCGAAGGCATTGGATCATCCGTCCAAGATTTCCATCTAGGCGATCGCGTACTCACGCACGTCTCCGCTAAATTTGTCGAATCTCGCGGAGACGATGCACTCGCAGGCATTGCCGATGCTGCAGCCTGTCTCGGTCAAGGATCTGATGGCACGCTTCGATCCCATGGTGTTTTCTCTGACGCGGGTCTTGTCCACGCGCCCGAGTCTCTCGACTGGCTTCCTGCCGCAACCTTGACTTGCACCTGGACTACTGCGTGGAATGCTCTGTTCGGTTTAAAGGGCCGGGAAGCCGGACCGGGCTCGTGGGTGCTTATTCAGGGTACCGGCGGGGTTAGTATTGCAGCTCTGCAGCTCGCTGTCGCAGTGGGTGCGACTGTGATCGCGACTACGTCGTCCGAGGAGAAAGCGGCCCGTCTAAAGACGTTGGGTGCCACGCACGTTATCAATTACCTGACCAATTCGAAGAGCTGGGGTGAGGAAGCCCGAGGTTTGACTCCTGGTGGAAGAGGCGTGGATTTTGTCATTGATGTTGGTGGCAATGAAACACTCCCTAATTCTCTAGCGGCGGTGCGCGTGGATGGAATTGTTCTAGTCGTTGGTCAAGTTGGGGAGTCCAGCGTCGATGCTGTGCCTATGTTCGCCGCTCTGCTGCATACGTGCATTGTTCGTGGTATTCTGGCTGCCAGTCGCAACCAATTTCGGGAGTTGGTTCGCTTCATTGACGAGCACGAGATTGTGCCGGCGGTCGATGATGTGGTGTTTGAGTTGGCTGAGGTCAAGAGCGCATACAGACGCCTCAAGGAAAAGAAACACTTTGCTAAAGTTTTGATCAAGATTGATTGACCATTTGAATCGAGCTGTCTCAATTCTGTTATATAGGAGGATCCCTCCTTACAGGAAAAGAGTGGATAGGGAAAATGCCATTTTACTGCCGCTTTCCAAGGTCACCGTTGATTACATCCCCCTTCGGAATATCCATATCCACCTCCTTCCCCACCACCCCCGCTTTGATTTGACATATCTCATGCCTTACACCGTATAGCGAGATTAAATAGGGCTATTGTAGACCCTAATGGGTGAGGCCCAAAAAGGGATGTTCTAGAACGTGGAAGGCCCCACGGGGTGTCCAACCTTGGAAGTGGATTCGACAAATTACGTAGACGCATACGTACCTACGTAAATCCATAATAGCCCTAGAAAGCACAATGTAGTGAATTGCACTGTTCTAGAGTCGAGACATCGCTATCCTAACGTATAGATACCATCTCACATGTTTATCTTTTCATGTAGAAAAGTCGTGCATCAAGATCAACAGACCCCAATTCTAAACTCGATTCCAACATGACAATGGAGAATAGCACCTCAACCGTGAAGGAGCATAAAGGATAGACGCGGGATAACCACCCGCTAGAGTAAAAGCAAAATAAACCCCAAAATCACAGAAAGAAAAAACGTACCAAGAAGAGAAAGGACATACAACACAGAAAAAGGAGGCCATCAAGACATCACGTTAAAGGAACCAAAAAAATACACACACATCGAGGTTGGATCCGAAGGGTATCAAGGGGAAGGGAAACAGATTTCGCGACGGGAAAAATGACAAGAAACTCGGACAAACAGAAACAAAAAGACATCATGCATACGGACCAAAGATCACAGAAGGATCAAATAGTTCGAGGGCGCAATGCCTGTATCTCCATTTTGCTTCCGAGCCTGCCACCATCGGCCGCTCACATCGGATACTTCCAAGATCTCGTGCTTGGCGAAACTGATTTCATTGGCGTCTTCCGGGTTGGCGTCATATGAGTAGATCGCCTTAGCCCGGTAAGGGTAGTCTGTTGGCTGGGGCACTTCGCCCACTTCTTGCTCGCCGTTACCCTGAGTCGTGGGGTTGGGGGTACCGAAGCGAGGCGCAGAGGATGATCGTTCGGCGCCGGGCGCGCCACCGGGGTATCCGGAGACGGGGGACGAGGTCTCGAAACCGCCGAGTTGGGCAGAGGTGTACATCTGCGGGGTGTTGTTGGTTGCCATGGTATCTGGACGGGCGCCGAATGCGCTGGACATGGGGCGGCTGCCGCGGTAGGAGGGCTCGGCCGGCTGTTCCTTGTTCAGGGCGAAGGAGTCGATGAAGCCGCGGTGGGTGGCCTGGGGTGTGGATCCGAAGTAGAAGATCCAGATGATGATGACCATGGAAAGGAGGATGAAGCCTGCGCCGGCGGCTTGCATGGAGGCTTGTTTCCCGTAGATTAGGTTGTTTGCGCTCGTGGATGCTAGGACAAGGCCACAGGCAAGGTAACCGACGATCTGGAAATATTGTCAGTATTAGAGCCTGGTAATATTTCTGCATTGAAGAGGCGTCATACCGCGACACCATAAACATGGCCCGTGTCAGTGCCAAAGGTCGTGATAAGGCCCACAATGACACAAAACATGTATGAGATGGCCCACCATGAGTAATTGGGATATTCGGTTTGGATATCGGCAATGATAGATGAGATGAAAGCAATGAGCCATGCCAGCTAGAATTGTATGTTAGTTAATGTCGGGTCACGTAGGAGAAAGTCGAACGAACAATTGAAATCGAGACGGTCATGAGCGCGAACGGATCGCCTAGGATGTTGCTAGGCCTGAATTTGGCCATTTTGTTGGATTTATTGGGTTAGGCTGTGGAATAGAATTGGTATGAAAAATGGTCGGGGAATAAAAAAAAAAGAGAAAGGCGATGAGCGATGTGGTTGTATATAAGAGTTGTTTGTTGATTGTTGGGTCCTGAACGAGGCGGACGGGAAGGAGTGACTGTGGTTAGTTAGTGTGGGAACGACAGATGTGCAATGAAATATGCCAATGAAATTATGCGACAAATATAAAAAGGAACGCGCAAGATTATACAACATAGGAAGATGTAGGATTAAAGTACCTTGCTAAAACCGAAGTGGGTTCAGAGACAATTCGTGGGGGTGAAGAGGTTGGGAGTCAAAAGAAAGAAGGGTTCCCCTTACAGAGAGGCAAAAACAGCACCAGGCTGGGGGTAAAGGGAATAAGAGATAGAATCGGTTAAAAAAAGAAAGAAAAAAAAGAGTGGATAAGATTGTAAGTTGAAAGAGAGAAGAGAGAGAGGAGAAGATAATAATGGAAAAGGAGGAAAAGTGGCAGATACGTGGAGTCCGGCGGCCCCCCCTGGAAATCGACGGTCTCGATTCTTTTTTGGAAATTAAGAAAAAAAGGAAATTAAAGAATTTCAATGGAAATTACAGTAGATCTTCAAATGTTATAATATAATATTCAAGATGAATTACAATCTTAACTGTTTGAAATTACTAATTACTAGATATTTCCTTCCTTATTTTATTTCGAAACATAAAAAACAATATCAATGGACTCGATCTGGCGTAAACCTTGGGAAATCTATAAATATCCGGGTAATATCTAGTCACCTCCGCTTTGTGCCCAGGTGCCTCCCGGGCCAGGTACATGTCTCAGCTCATGCGAACTATAGCTTTAGGTTCCTCATGCCATGAAGTCACGAACTTTTCATCCATTTGGGGCTGTGGCGCAATTGGTAGCGCGTGCGACTCCAGTTCGCAAGGTTATCTGGTCGAGACGGGTCAGCCTCATCTTATTTTTTTCCTCCCTCTTTTCGACAAAAACCATTTGATACTCTGGTCTTTCTCTCATTTTGTGTTATTTTTCTCCCCTAAAGCCAAGTCACAAAGCTTTAAGCTTTATATATCACAAGCATCTCTAAGACTCTTTCTCTTGCCTTTTCTCTTCTCGGCTTTAACTCTCCTCTAGGCTTTACGGTGAACCTATCCATTGAACATTGATTGCAGTGACGATATACGACCTTACAGGGGCATATTTGCCATTTAGTGAGCACAAAATAGTAAGCCCTCATTGTACTCCTCAATCTATATCTGGTAACCAAATATAGTGAAGCCGTCTAATACAAATTCATTCCAATTGGTCGTAAAGAAGAGCTGTTCGATCTGGCAAACTTTCTTCCCTATATTTTCATCCCATGGAGGATTGCGAGTTAATCTCAACTTAGGCGACAAGTGTAAGAGTATACCAGCCCGGCCACAAACTTTTAGTCTATCGGTTTGACAGACAGATGTTAGTTAGATTATAACTATCTATACATCTAAATATCATGCTGGTGCTATCGAGGTGGTCTTGGTATGTACTTCTGTATTCGCATGCTAGTAGCCATCTCCAACTAGCTCTCTTCTTCATAAAGAAAAAGGCAACCCACACGGTCTAGTGATGAGTGATTTATTCTATTAAAAAAATAGATGAAAACAAGTGAGGCTGACCCGTCTCGACCAGATAACCTTGCGAACTGGAGTCGCACGCGCTACCAATTGCGCCACAGCCCCAAATGGATGAAAAGTTCGTGACTTTATGGCATGGTGATTGTTATATACATATCTATTTGCTTCTCTCTTGGTACCGGTACCTACTTGGTGCGCCACAGCAAACACAAAACTTCAAGAGAGCTAGAGATAACTACTAGCGCATGCGAATACAGAAGTACAGACTATACTGAGACCGCCTCAATAGCACTGGAGTAAAACATTCAGATGTATAGATGATTATACTCTGACTGACATCTGTCTATCGAACCGATGGACTGAAAGCTTATAGGAATTGAGTATCTGTGCGACTTTTCTATGTAAAGGGTACTTAGGCACCACACAATGTTGTATGGATTTTATCAACCCTTTAGGTAGATTAAGAGAGAGAAGAGCTTTAATATATAATGTAGGTCTCTTCAATGGATCTACTAGTGTTAATTCTAGATATCTAGGTGGAAGAAGGGTCATATTTAAAAAGACACTGTGCATGTAACGGGCCAGTGCCCGGTTGACATCACGTGCGTGCACGTGACCTCCCACACACCCTCTTTTGTTTACGTTCAACCACGCCAGCTTCTACTTCTCTCCTTAAGCTTTTAGATAACTGCAAACGGCTTAGTTAGTTTGAATCAAGACTGGCTACGTCCCTTCACAT